>VUQR01014102.1:0-11542 GCA_015108515.1 Hemichromis elongatus | reverse complement strand
CTTTTTTTTTTTTTTTTTTTTTTTTTTTTTTTTACTGGTTTTGTATTCTGAAAGCATGAATAAGGCCGGGTGTTTTGTGGTTGGCTTTGACTTTCCCTCCAAGGAAAGTTAGGATGATCAAAGTTAATAACTTTCCTCACACATCCCCCTGGGACGTGTGATTGCCTGTACAACCTGTAAACTTAATTTATCTAATCAGGTGTAATAATATGTCAGTTAAAGGTTTGTGTCATGACTGTAAATCCATGTTTCAAATGGACAATATGAAAAATACCTGGCTGTGTTTAATAAGCTCATAAATTTTCATTCCAGGTAAGCAGAGGCACACAGACAGCTGCTGCCACTTCAAGGATCTGCCAGCTCGCCCAACCAAAGCAAAGGCAGGTTCTGGAGAAATCCAGGCACAAATCTAAACATGTACAAGTAATCCACCTGCCCTCTAAAGCATCTGCACACATAGAGCTACTTGCCAGTAAGCCTATTTCTTTCCACCATGCAATCTTCACCTGCTTGCTTTTCTTTGTCTGTCTAGGTTCTCAGTCATCCAGGTGATGGCTCTCTAGATAGTTTGAAAAAAGGCAACTGGACTTTTCTACGTTCATGAAGAGGTTCCACTTCTTGTCCATGGGGGTTCTTCTGAATACAAATGTGTTTTTAGAATTCAGTTGCCTTTTTTTCAAGCTCTTTAGACTTTTTTCATGTGTTTAAACTTGCATTGTATTGTCTGCTAGTTGACACAATCACCTTTGTTGTCCTAGCTCCGAAGAATGACCACTCCAAGTTCAAAGGAGACCGCTCAGCTTGCTGGCCCGTTTCGAATGCTGCAAAAAGCTACATAACCAGCCAAAGACTTCTTGATCTGTCCAGTCCTAAAGAGAGGAAGGCTCTGTATGAGGGATATGACCCATACATTATCAGCCGGGCCGCCCGCTCAGCTAGCCCCTCTCCCAGAATACAACAGCTCTGTTTGCCTCTGTCCCGAAAATGCAGCTCAGAGGAAGAGCAGTGACGGCAAACACTGGTCCCTGGAGAGTTGTTGATTGTTCCACTTTCCTTGCCGAAGACTGTAATCGTGATGAAGTGTTTTCCTTGTGAAATAATGACTAAGCTTTGTTATTTGCTCTGCTACGTGAATTTACACATAAGTAAAAAACTACTGCAACATCTTAGTGTTTTAGTCGTTGGATATTTGCCACAGTGGGCTTACTGTATTGACTGAAAATTTCCCCTATTTTACCTGTTTAATTTTTGCCAGGATAAAGCTGCTGTTAGGTAAAGGTATGACATTTCTTACAGTATATTTATTCTCTTTAAACACGTGCTTATGTGTGAAATTCCTGTTTTTAAACACTATCATTGTGCATCTTTAGTAATGATGAACGACATGCTTAATTGCAGGTTGATTAGACCAACTGGGGTAGATATTCTTACCCAGAGATGGAGTTTCTTATTGACATGCAGCACATATCCTGTAGCACATCCTTCACGTCTTAATTGTTTTTATAGTTATTGTTGACACAAGACCCATGAGTCAGTTTTCACACTGAAGACTTATTGCAAGGCAAAGAAAGGTAATAGCTGAAAAGAAACATGATTGTTATTATTATAGTGCAGATGCAGATTCAGGTAATGGTTTTGGAGTAGTTTCTGTGTAAATTGGCCACAGCATAGAATGAGGGGGAAGTAAAACCTAATTTCTTCTTTTTTTTGTTGAATTAGTTGTTCATGACGTGTAAATGTCATGTAGGTTGTAAAAAAGTGAAAATATTCCAGCGTTTGTAGGACCTCGAAAGAAAGCTTTTCGTGACCCTTTGGGGAACCTCGATCCTCAGTTAGGCAACAGTACGCCACACATTGGGTACAGAGTGGGGCGGTACTGGTGTGTTTACTTCGAGGTGACAGGCGGCAGATTTTGCGCAATCGCTGTGGATGAACTCTAGGAGAAGGTTATCGTTCGGGCATAATCCGGTAAGAGGAGTTCGGATTTTGAGATTTTGCAGCTGTTCGTTTCGTTTCATGAATTGCAACTTTGGTTGAAACTAAGATTGTGCATATTTGTTCTGCCGTTTAACGTAAAATGCAGCGATTAACGCTTCAGTAAGCAAACGAAAACCTAAGTCAATCTGCTCACCAAACGAAGTGTAAGTGGTTTGTTGACGAGAAAATCTGCTACCACATTTCTTTATGAGTGATTGTAAGTGCCGGTTGCGTTATTCCTTGAACTCGTATTGGTGCTTTCGCGCATTGGTGTTAGTAATTTGGTTGAAAAGTTAACTTTTTCAGTAAAAAAAACAAAACAATCGCCCATAAATTGCAAATTTCGAGTTCACTTCGTTGCTATGTTTTACCTACTATTATCCAAATCTATTTTGATCAGCTAGACAAAAAGAAAAGGGGCAAAAAAGCGTCGTAGTTTCGCTCTTACACATTTTAAATTAAATTAAATAAATGTGGAACGTGACTAGAATGACCAGAAAGTACTCCAGTTTCCTGTTGTAAAACTGCTGAGTTACAAGAAACACATTAGAAACATATTGGGAGACCCTATCAAATAAAAATTGGAGTAACAGTAATCCAATAGTAGATTTTTATTGGGGTCATCCCGCTGTCCAGTGATTCTTTTATATACATAATAAAAAAACAAAAATAAGGGAACACTTAACAATGTTTAACTCTGACTTATTTCCAATATTTGGTTATTTTGATTTCTACTCATCTTGTTGTATCATTTTGTTTTCAATAATAAAGATCCAATGTGTGACTTAAGAGTTCCTTGATTTTTAGTTTTTGCAAAATATTTAAAGCATTTTACTTCCAGTATCAATGCTGTTCGTGCAAAGATGGAATACTTGAAAGCTATACTATTACATTTCTGGGACTTAATTCATATGGCTTTTAGAAGCACATTACACAGTAAATCTGTAAATAGTTTGTAAACCTGTACATTACACACACCTGTACATTAGATGAAATTGAGCTTGTTTTTAATAATTTATCATATTGTTTTATGAACCCAAAACAAGTTGCATCTAAAACTGTCTCCTCAGTCTCAAAACTGTTCTGATATTAATTAATTAACAAATGTACAGTATTTTTAAAGCCCGACATTGGAGCCATTGTTTACTTTTCTTGCAGTTTAATCAGCTTGTGAGAGATGTATTAGATGGGCTATAGTCCATTTCATAGTCCATTTAAAAATGCTGTTTTCTACTCTGATTTTAAATAAAGAAAAATGGCTTCGTACTGATATACGCCAACACACTGAGTAAGATCTCCTACCCTGAGGGGAGCTTTGTTTTCTGTCAAGGGGGAAAAGTCAGATCTAAAATTGTTTATCTTGATCGAACTAGTCACCATTTGCAATCTTTCACCAACTTTAGGAAGCCACTTGCACAAACTGCTAAATTTCACATTGGTTGGTGCATTTCCTATGGTGCAATGCCAAGGAACTTATAGCAGTAAAAATGTTGTGAAACCATTTTTAACTTACAGAAATGCATTCAATGGAAATGATGTAATCTAACAACTAAAGCTATCCATTATCAGGCATCCTGTGCTGACACTTCACAAATCTTTTTAGCAATTTTGCGGAACAGCGTGCAGAGTCCTTGAAGAGTCCTTGATTTGCATGTAGCATGATGGGAGTGAGTGGGTGAAAAAGCAGTTGGTGTTCATGGAGCGGAGTCCAGCTGTGATGTGGACCTGGCTGCTGGGGGCTGGACTCGTCCTGGGTAACGTTTAACTTTCTTATCTTTCTGCTGTTTGTTATCATCCAGGGTAAACTTTCAAGCAATATGTGAGGATGTGCTGGTATTTCTGGAAGTGTCGTTAGTGGAACCGGGTAATAATTTGTTATTTAAATCAATCTCACCAAGCATGAGAGTTAAAACCACAACGTGTCACACCACATCCCTCTACTTTCCTCCCAGGTTATTGTTTTTGGTTTTATACCACACAGTTTTGTTATTCTGCTATATAATACCCACATAGCACCACTTAGCAGACAAGCTTATCAACAAGTGAGCGAATGCAGTGGAGCACAAGATTTTGTTTTTTGAGTCTGTGAAGACTGGAGTGTGTAATTCGGCTTGCATTTGTCAGATGACTAGAAGGATGACCTAAGTGGCACATTATTATTATCATTAACTTTGGTGACAGGTTACCTCAACAGCACTAAACTTCCTGTTACAATGCAATGTTCTGCTTTCAAGACATTTATGAAAGTAGTACTTGCTATAGGTGTGCACACATGCACGCCTAACACACAAACTCTCCCTATCAGCAGTGCCCTCCCCCCAGCAGTGGAATGCATCCTGCCACTCCAGAAAAACAACCGAGGAACAGCTTGGAAACACGACTTAGAACCCAAGGTTTTGAATCTCTCTGCAGTCTCCCCCTTAGCCCTGTCTACTCGACCATCTGCACTGGAACTAGCCTGATCCATGCAGGCCCCAGTGTGCAACCCACTGGATTCAAAGGATCCCCTGCACAAACCCTGAGGCCAGAAACTGCAGTTCAGTCCCAGATCCCCTGTTTATGCCTCAGTTGCCTAAATTTTTGCCTCTTTTGGCATTTAGTTTTAATCTTACAGCAAATTGGTGTATTACAGATAAAAGTCCCCAAAGGTCAGCACTAACATCAATCTGAAAAAGTCAGTCCACCTACACCTGCGTATGATTGCATTGGCTTATGCCACGTATACCCAGCAGGCAAGACGAGCTGTGGCAGTTGGAGCCAAGTGGGGATATTGTACTGTCTTGTCAGAACTACTGTTGAAACCTCAGGGGAAAATAACATATACATGGCTCAAAGCTAATTAATTCCTCTCACCATCTCTCACCATCACACATTTGAAAACAGTGAGTCAGACTTGGGCAGTGGAGGTTTTTGCATACCTGAGACACATGAAAACCTTTCAATGTGTTCGCACTCTGAGATGATAAAACAGTTGCGCTGATGCCTAAAATGTGCGTAGCCTTATTCCTTTTGAGCACACAAAATCAGTCAAAACTCCAAAAGAGGCTGGCATCAGTATACATCCTGCTTCTCACTGTGAACAATCTGCTAATAAGGATGAGTCTGGTTAATAAAGGTACCACAAGGCACAAGTGCTGACATGCAACGACTGGCTCGTAGATAAAAGGTCCTTATTTTATATAAATATATATATATATTTTAATTAATCAATGTATTCATTTTTTACCCACCTACACCACACAATAAACTAAAAACCACACTCTTCCTCATTAATGACTTGCAGCATGTCCTTTTCCATGCCATTAACTCCAGCTATTCTCAATCCTTCCAGTGTTTTGCCTTACAACATCCACGGCCTTCCCCCGACCCCCTCGGCTAATCGGCTGTGTGTTCATACATCGAGTTAATGTCACCTGCCGCTGGGAGCCCGGAGACACGCCAACAACTAACTACACTCTGCAGGTTCAGAAGATATCTAGGTGAGACAAAATTTTCTTTCACATAAAAAGAAAAGCAAGGACATTTGAATAATATGTAGATCAGGAAAGCGAAAAAGAAACAACGTAAAAGTATATTTTTTGATTGTGATTTTATAGATCCTTGGAGTATCTAATCAGAATCAGTTGTAAGGTTTAACACAATCCTTGGAAAAATCTTATATTAGAGTGTTTTAGTTTTGAAAAGGCTGTCACACAAAAATCTTCGGGGTTGTTCTTCTGAGATCTGATGCCTGCAGCATATAATTTACATCATTTTTCATATTCACCACCCTGTTGTCTAGGTCTTTTGTTTCCCATTTGTTTGTTTTATCTTGTTCTTTCATTTACTCAAGTTTTTCCTTTTGAAGTATAACATGGGGAGATTAACAATGTCTACTAAGCCCATTAAAAAAATATCCAAAGTACCACTGAGACTTTTTAAAGATGTAAACATGTTTGAAATGGATCACTTTGTATGTTTAAAAAAAAGCCACAGTTTTTCTCAATAAAAGAACTGACTGTGGTTGACCTGCTGATGTGTTTTTGAACAATGGCAAAGACAAAAAACCATTACAAGAATCATTCGTTGACGACACGGAAAACCTTTAATATTTTTATTTTTTTAACCTTGCATCTTTATCCGACCCTGCCAACATAACATTCAGTGTATAACAACATAAAAAACATTGGGCAGGTTATCATTAAACTGAATCTGCAGCTCTACTCTGCTTTACAGGCCTGTAAGGGAAAGTTTCAGGTCATTGTTTCAGAGACTGACTCATAATTTTACTATTATGATGAACCCTTACTGGTCTCACGTGTCTTTCAGGCTACAACAGGCAGCTGTTTGAATAGAAAAACAAAAACGCCAGTCAAAGAAACAAAAATGTATAGCTAAAAACAAACTTATAGAAGTGTGAATGTTGTAGTTTGCCAGGAGAACGGTAACAGATCTACAAGCGAACGATAAAGCTGGTCCGTAACTGCTAATTGTGCTTGTCGGTGCGTTCAGCACTTCTGTGCACCGTCCCTGAGTGGAAAAGACAGACCAGTTATTGCAAGTTTAATTTGTTAAAGATTTGTGCTGCTAATCATTCTGTATGAGTTTGCGTCACCATTGCCAAATCCTTTATCACTGTTATTATTAAAGAGAGGTCATTATTAGAAAGAGTTTGACGAATGGCTTTAATTTAGTGTTTTAATGACGGTGAAATTCAACTTGAAAAATGGCTTTAGGCCCTCTGAAAGCATTTTTCTACAGCTGCTGCTAAGCAGGAAGCAAACTGATACTGTCTTAGATGTAAGTTTGATATCTGACATGGCAGGCTCAGTTTTTTTGTGGGGTTTTTCTTTTTGCATATTTCTTCTTAGAGAGATGTACCGTGTGCTGCTCGTCACCTTGACATTGATGTAGCAGTCGGCAGTGTTTATCGGTGCCTGTGGTGGATTCAGAATTATCCATTCAAATAAGATTACCTAAGTTCCCGTTCGGCAGTGGTCCACCGTTGTGCTTTGGCACGCAGGTAGTTTTGCAAGTTGGAGCCAGTGTTGTTGTTTGATAGCAATTCATTGTGCCTATGCAAATACTTTTGTGTGGAATCACCTTTGAAAATGATATTCCTGTGAGGCTTTGATGGGAGATTTGGTATGCTTTGATGGTAGGAGGTCCCCTGTTTTCACTTCCTCTGTTTGTTTGTTTTTGTTGTTGTTGTTCTAGGTTTTTTTATTTTTTTTTTTAGATATAGTTGATATTACTGTTCAGGATATATGCAAAACTTTGAATTTGAACCTGACACAACATGCTTCTTTGTGGGTTTGTGGATTTACGCCTTTTTTTGGTACATCACTCTCTTTTTGTGTAGTAGTGCTCCATTGACCTTGTGTGTGCATGTTTTTTTCTGTCAAAATGCCAAACAGGTCTACAACAAAGACGTTCACCTGCATCACGCCTCACACCAGCTGCACAATAGGACTTAATGGTTCAACTACAAGGATTGAGTTTTGCATCACAGTCACAGCACGCAGTGGAAGCGAAAGCGAAAGCTTTTCATCGCATCCTCGATGTCAGCCAGGCAGGACAGAAGGTAAGGTGCTTTTGCTTTCCCTCTGTCTGTCCCATCCCATCGCTCACAGCTCACATCTCTCTTCCTGTATTTCTCAGTGATGCTGCCTCCAGCCATTCTGAATAATGTAACAGCAGTTCGTGGTTCTCCTCAGTGTCTGAATGTAACTTGGAGCCGCATATCATCTGACTTTCCTGTGTCTAACACTGAAATCGTGGAGGGAAATCTGAATTCACAAATTGAAATAACAGTGAAGGAGCAGGTGAGCCACTCCTAGAACTGCATGCACATGCAGAAATAAAACATTCATTCATTCATTTTCACACCTGCAGATACCAAAACTTCACACATCCTGTTTTCTTCCTCTTCAGCACCACTTCTGTGTTTTAAAATGTCACGTTTTTAAGCAGCATAACATAGAAAAAAAAGGGCAAGTCTTTGTTGGAAAGCATAATAACTGACACAAAGCATCAGACTGTATGTATTGTTTCTTTACAACCATATTCATTTTTGTTTTTCCTCTACAGCTTGATTTTCAGATCAGAAATGTGACAGTGAGAGGCTACTCTGTCCTGGTTTGTCACCTCAGACCTGATACAGAATACATCATCAGGCTTCGCCACCGTTACCGTGGCCCTGCAAGTCCATGGAGCATGTGGAGCAGAGCACTTCAAGGAAGGACAGCAGAAGATGGTGAGAGGAAATGGAATTGAAAGTCACTGTTGGATTCTAGTAATAATAATAACAAAAGGAAGATTATAAAAACAATCTTAGGATGAGGAAAAGGCCCCTTACCTTTTGAAAAATTCTTTTCCATCAATTAACCACTCATGTTGGTTGTGGTAGCACGACAACTCCATCCCTATAGGCATCTAGTTCCTCTGTACATAAAGTACAGTCTGCTGGATATTCACTTCCCAATTGCATACGTTTAAAAAAAAAGTCCTGATCGTTTACACAAATCACCTCTCCTTTACAACCCCCTTCAGTAGGAGCTTGTTTTCATTTTAAAGTGCTTCCACAGCACAGCCTGCACCCATTAAGAACTTTAATTTACTAACGTAAATGGCTAACAAATACACTTTGTGTCCTAGTTCTAAATGAAGCCAAGATGGTATAGTGTTTAGTGCAACGCCCCCAGGAGCTTTATGTTGCTACGGTTCCCTGATCACAAAGTTGATATGTCCAAAGTAAATGGTAAATAGACTGATTTTCGTATAGCGCTTTTCTACTGTCCTGGAGCACTCAAAGTGCTTAATACAACATTCACATCCATTCATACAAGTACTTTTTCTATGCATTTTCTATCCATCCAGACTCCGATGGATGAAGGTTAGTGGGGGTTAGTATCTTGCCAGCCAGGGATCAAGCCACCAACCTTTCAATTAGTACATGACCTGTTCTACCTCCTGAGCTACAGTCCCCCCCCCCTCGGTCAGTCCAAAAACCAAATGTAGACCAGCTACACAAACCTACACGATCCCTCTAGAGTCTTTGAATAAGTAAAGAGCTGATTCAAGCATTCCTCATTTCAAATGCATTCTTATGCTTTTTTACACCATATTGTATTATTAATGGACAGTGGGAAGCTGTCAGAAAACAAGGATGCAGAGAGATGCTTATTATCCATTTATTTATAAGTGACTTTCAGTACCAATTTCCAATTCAGTGACATGCAATCATTTTTTGAGATGTTTAACTCAACAGATGTTTAACTACCTTACATGTAAATGGTGGACCAGCAGCCCCTCAGTAAACCAACCCAATCAGCACCATGACCTAGCATGAATACTTGGACACTGCTGTCCTTCTATGCCAGCTCCCAGGCTCTGTTTCTGAACTAGATTTGATTATGTGGGGAAAATAAAAGCAAAGACATAATAGATACAGTTAAAATAAACTGCAGTATCACATCCGTCATGTCTCCCACCTGTGTTGTTATGCATCACCAATAATGACAAAAATGAGAAAGAGCTAGATTATCCCTTAACAGGAAGCACCCCTGCTGTAGAAGACAAATCTGAAATTGTTCACTACCAGCAGGTAGTTTGACTGTGTCCCTCCAGGTTTTGGTGGATCTCATTCAGATTATTTTTGCCTGTCTATCAGCTCCATCTGCAGCACCGGTATTCTGGAGGCAAGTGAAACAAAATCACAGGAATGGATGGAGACTCGTTTCTCTGCTTTGGAAGGTGTGTGTGTTGACTTGCATGAGAATTTGAGCTTGCTAGTGTAATATCTTATGACTATCACTCTGAGCTTTAGAGTTTTACTGTTTAATAATCTTTGGGATTCAATTTGTTTTTAATCACCGTTCCACCCCTATGCTGTCTCTAATTTCTTTTATGTCTCCCTAAACGTACTCGTTTATTGCATTTAAGTTTGATTCAGGTTTAGAGCAAGACTGAGACAACCCGAGAAACCGGAGATAGAATTTAAAAATCTGTGTTTATATAACAGGATTGCTTAATTAAAATCTCCATAATGTTACATCGCTTTGAATCACTGTTTCTCTTTCTGTTTTTAGCCCTTACCTCACTTTCTGGCCAATGGTAAAATTATCTTTTACAACGTGACTTGCCAGACAGAAAGCACTCCAATCTTGAGTGATCTTGGGAGCTGCAAATATTTGCACAGTTTGAGTACATCCTGTAGCTTATTTCTTCCTGCTGGACGTGGCTTCTGCACTCTGACGGCCTCCACCTCTGCCGGCACTTCACCAAAATCTAAGATTTCGCTCCGCGGATCCTCTGAAACAGGTACGACCTCAGGCATCATGTTTAGCAAGGGATGATTTTCTGCACTATTATCATTATCTGATCATTACTGAAGATGCACAAAGTGGACTAAATGCACTTCTAATAGATTGTCTTTGAGGATTGCATTGAAAGTAACTGTTAATTATTGGTCTCTGACAAATTTTCCAATTAAACACGATGTATTTATTGACATTGCATGGAAGTAACGTGAATATTGCTTATTTTTAATAATACGGTTCCTACTTATAGTGACAACATTTGGCAGTTGGCACCCACAAAAGGCTCTTGGGGATTAGTTAAAAGGTCTCTGTCCATATTTTTATCTGTAACACAAATAACAGAGTTAGGAAGGCCACTCCACCCATTATTTCTCTTTTCCCTATTCTTTCCAAGTTGTAGACCACAGTATTCATGTTTCACTCAAAAGAGGCAACCACAGAACACAGTTTAATTAAATTTTTATTTATATAGCACCAATTCTGTTGTTCCCAAAAAAACCTTTCTGTGCTTCCCCAACAATAAACCCTGGGTCATCAAAAACATCAAAGCAACTCTGAACAGGAAAAAAAGGGCTTTCAGAAGCGGTGATAAAGATCACAAAGAACAAAGAAAACAAACTGCAGGAAAACAACACCAGGGAGGTGTGGAATGGAATGCGGGCCATTACTGGCCTGAAACAAAAGAGAGGTGTTGGGATGGATGGAGACGTTGGAAGTGCAAACAACCTGAATCTGCACTTCAATAGGTTTGACTGCCCTGCGTCTCCTGTCTCCATATCCAGCTCGTCTCTTTTTCTCCACTCTCCTCCCCACTCTCCTGCCCCCCTCAGCCTGTCTCAGGCTACGTCCACACTAGTGCGTTTTCGTTTGAAAACGCATCTTTTTTTCTCCGTTTCGCCCTCCCGTCCACACT
The DNA here is from genome assembly GCA_015108515.1 of Hemichromis elongatus. Classification (NCBI taxonomy): domain Eukaryota; kingdom Metazoa; phylum Chordata; class Actinopteri; order Cichliformes; family Cichlidae; genus Hemichromis; species Hemichromis elongatus. Next base: position 352 of record VUQR01014102.1, on the reverse strand, counting down.
GAGACGGAGGGAAAACGGAGCTTTTTGGAAACGGTGACGTATGTTAGTCATATGATGCAGTCATGTGACCACTTTAACTAAGATGGTCAGACGGCATCGTACCGCAGTTGTTTTGTTGTTTTGTTTGCTCAGTTTCAATCAATAAGTTTTTAGTGGCTGTGTTGAAGATTAATATGAACTCATTTGTGACTCGGAGCAACAGCTCCACCTCATTATCATTCCATTTGACACATTCGGTGCTTTGTCTCGCCATTTCGCTGCTCGTTTTAAAGAGCCGGAAAGTAAACAAACAACAGGCAGGTTGGCTCGTCTAACATTTCATGCATGCGCGGTACTGGACGCGCAAAGGTGT
>VUQR01014098.1:23667-48203 GCA_015108515.1 Hemichromis elongatus | reverse complement strand
TGGTTCCCTCCGAAGTTTCCCTCAGGATAGCTGGCGCTCGAGTCTCGCAGTTTTATCTGGTAAAGCGAATGATTAGAGGTCTTGGGGCCGAAACGATCTCAACCTATTCTCAAACTTACTACTGTCCTATGTCCTATGGGGGGGTTAGGGTAGGGTCTAAAACATTAGCAAAGCTCACAGCTGCCAGAAAACATGTGGGGAAGAATATTCACATCACACTGTAAACTCGACATGAGTCCCAGTAAATGATGCAAGGTTTGTTATTTTTGCCTTTCAAATGTGTGATCTTCAGCAGCGCTTGGGCATTAGGGTTATATGTGGGTGATTGACTGTGGGTGCATCATCACAGTTACTGTTGGTACAGTCATTTATCCTTAAAATTCATGGAAATTAAGGACGCATTTGGGTTTCCGGTACAGATCGAGCCTTCGTCGCGTCGCTGTGACGTAATCGGCCTTAAAATGCGGCCTTTGAGGCTGCAGAACCTGAATTGGGACACAGCCACTAAGGTTATAATAATGTGAGGTTTTCATCCAGCTCATTTAAATCACGATCATGCGCCAGCATCTATGATTGTGTCTCTTGAGGCAAGGCAAGTTTATTTATATAGCACATTTCAACAGCAAGGTGATTCAAAGTGCTTTACAGAGACATTAAAAAAACAAAACAAAAAACAAAACAAAACAGGTGGTCGTTAACATGATAGGATGGAGAAAATATCAAAAATGCAAAAACTTCTAAAGAATAATGAAAATAGAAATTATTAGTATGTATCTTTATTCGGAATCTGTTCTATCAATTCACCGCTTGATGGCGGCAAAACTCCAATGAGTAGGCCAGGTGGTGCACTTGTAGCCTATGCTAATCAATAATTGTATTTTGTTTACTAGCATCTAATATTTATTATTCCCTGCTAAATTAAATCAATGTGTAACTGCATTATTTACATATTTGTATTATATATCTGTCAACCAATATATAAATGGAAGTTAATACTGCTATATTATATTATTATTATGTTATTATTATTATATATAAATATATTATAAAGTTTATATTATATAAAAACTACTGCAATTTGCATCCCACTTTCTTATGCAACCAGTAATAAAAACCAGAGACAGGAATTGCACTTAGTGATCTGCCATCACTGTGAAACAAACTTTCCAGACCTTACTCATACTTGATCTTTAATCCTACAACAATGCTCTGTCAATGGTTAATTGAGCTTAGTTCAGTTTGATTAAATTTGTAAAACTCTAACTTACAATAAAAGTCACCTCATCGTGCATATATGTTGCAAAATAAAGACCTAGAATATTAGAGAACAAAACCGCAAAAAGCAGAGGATTTATGGATTGTATCTACCGGTAATATGCATTTTTTTCTTTTTGACTGAGGCTTGCATTTAAGTGGTCATTACTATCCCCAATTTTTTTTTTTTAAAAAGAAAATGTCTCAGTGATATCGCAACAAGACCCACCTGTATTTTTAAATACAGCGTTCGTATTGCTTCAGCACCGTATATATTCCACCGAGAAGCCAGCTTTTCAGCTCTTTCCCACACCACACACACCGCTCGTTCCTGATACCAAGCAATTAAAAAGGAGCAGAGTTCATTAGTAGTAAACCCTCTCACCTCTCCTCGCCGTCCTCCCGGCACAGCCCCGTGAGCTTACCGTACCACCCCTCCATTGCAGCAGAGCCGGAGACCACACCCCTGCCACAGTCTAATTGAGCCTTTGGTTATTGTTAATGTTCATTTTAAAAATCCGTGGTGATTTGGGATATACAGTACACAATCAAACTATACTTTAGTCTCTGGTATGTATGTATATGTATATAAAACCTGATCAGGCTATTTAAGAGACTTTAAGATATATGTGGATAAACTCTCAAATTATAAAATGAATGTCTTTCTAACTAAACCAAAACCCAGCCTCAAAGCCTCCTTGCCATCATTGAAATGACAGCTGTTACAAAAGGAAATATATGATTTAAGGAACCGATTAGACTGTGGGCCATTATGAGGGAGTTTTATTGTAATTATTGGGTCTTTTTTTTTTATCACAAAGATGAAGGCTAGATCAAATCTGCTCAAATGGCATTTTTTTATGTTTCAAATCCAAAACAGATGGCTATAAAATGGCATCAGTTTTCTTTTAACCTTCATCTGCTTGGCTGAGGCGCAGAAGTAAAAACATACACGTATTAATTTGGTCTCCAAATGGCAATAAATATTTGGACCACCCTCGACCGACTGTGCATGCCATGTGTAATAATTAAATGAGCGTGTGATTATACTGCAGTTACATGCAGGATGACTGAAAACTGACAAATTGCTTAAACAGAAATGCTAACGTGATTTAAAGTTTTCAACATTCCTTGTTGAAAAGTAAATGCAGACACTGAAAGCTGTATGTAACTTGAGCCATATAAGATTTCATTGTTTCCTGCTTTAGGTTACCTCTAATACCTTTTTACATTTTTCCTAAAACCAACAGCCTTATTGCTTTTAAACAACACTAAATTATAGTGTCCTGTTCTCAGTTTTAGTCCTTTGTTTTTCTTAAGAAACATTCAAGCTTTACTCTTTCCCCTTCCTTTTCAAAACCAGTGTGTGCAAAAAAACCTTTGTTTTCTAATCCCTGATAATACGTTTAGCAATTGGTGCCAATCAGAGGCCAGTGTTTCAGCAAGCTTTTATTCTGAGACACATTTCCTGCGTTTGTGTCTGTGCAACAGTTTTGGTTTGGCACTCACTGTAGAAAGACTTTCTATCAGTTTTCAGTAGTAGCTGTATGCATGTTGCCTGTAATTTTGGCTAACCACTTATGTATAAGTCTTTATGCAACAAGAAAAAAAACAGCTCCATGATCACAAGTGTCTTGGAATGCAAATTATATTTGAGGGTGAATCCACATGTGTTTCTCTCTTTTAAACATGCACCCTGTGTCTTCTGTGGATATGAAGTTAAATTCCAACTTTATTTTCCAATTTAAACTGTCATCTCAAATTTAGGTCATTCTTTCGCAGGCCCTCTGTGACTGTTTGACAATATCGATTCAACCACTCTGTGGGTTTTGCATACCCACAATACCGCCTACTTAATGTGAAGCATCGGAGGTCATACAATTTCCAGCAAGTGCTAGTCATCAGTCATGGTAAACCATATGCTCTTCAACAACAATACCTCAAAGCAGGAAATCTCTGGGGTAGACAGGATCAGCTGCTACTCATTTGAGTGCTGCAGCGTTGCTGTGTTTAGCATTATAATCCTCACCTTGGAAGGATGTTCCGTTCATGGAAAGTTCAGCACAGCCATACATATTTCTGCAGAGCCTTACAAAAATTGGTTGAAACCCATGTCCGCATTCATAGGAAATAGCTCAAGTAAGTCACTTAGCGAAGAAAGCTAAGGGAACTAGAGGTTCATGCACCATGACTGGTTTGAGGTGATGGGAGAGACACAGGACAAAAATTACCCTGTGGAAGTGAGCAAGACATTAATAATAGCTAATAATTAAAAGGGAGTACATAAGCACATAGTAAAAATGTGAGTAAACACGATAACCTCAGTAGATCAAGGGAAGCTCCTAGTAGTCTAGTCTTTGCAACATAACTAGGGGTAGATTCAGGGTCACCTGATTAGGTTCTATGGGCTTTAGCAAAAAGGAAGGTTTTAGGTCTAATCTTAAAAGTAAAGAAGGTGTTGCTCACCAGAATCCAAACTGGGAGATGGTTCCACAGAAGAGGGTCCTGAAAACTAAAGGCTCAACCTCCCATTCTACTTTTAGACATCCCAGGAACCAAAAGTAAACCACCAGTTTGAGAATGTAGTGCTCTTCTGGGGGGATCTGGTAAGATAAGATGGGGATTCAAGAACCATATTAAACCTGATTCTTAAACTTGATTATGAATTAAACAGTGAGCCAATGAAGAGAAGCCAATATGGAAGAAATATTCTCTCTACTTCTGGTTCCTTTCTCTATTCTCGCTGCAGCATTTTGGATCAACTGAAGGCTTTTCAGGGAGTTTTAAGGATGTCACAAATTAGTTGTCAGTTTTCCAACATTCTCATATCTTGCAACTATGGCTAAAGATTCACCAGTTACCCTAACATGCATGTCTTTATACTGTGGGTGCAAAACATGAGTACTCCAGGGATACCTATGCAAAACACTGGGAAAACCCCCTGAAAGGCCCTTAAATCAGTAAAAGAACCTCTCTGCTTTGAGGTGAAAGTGCTAACCACTGCACCACAGTGGCACCACTCATTTTACATGAGCTCATCAGATTCATTTTAATAGGCTTACATATCCCTATCCATCTTAATACCACCTGTTTATTGTTTTTTCCGCTTCCTACCTTAGCAGCTCCACAGGGTAATAAGCGTGGAAATCCCCAGATTTAGCACACACAAAATGTTTTCTAATAAAACATAGGAGGGCAAGAAAAACAAAGTGGTAGCTGGAATGCTTCTGTAATGTATTACGCTCCCTCATGTCTCCCGGTTCAGACTAGAATGTGTTGCAAAGAGATTCCCTCTGCCAAAAGCACAGCTATAATAAACACTACAGAGTTGGCAGGCCAAAAGTGAACATATAATACATGTGCTATAATGTGAAACTATATGCACATATTCTTGAGTCAAAAAAAAAAATAGATGTGCTACAACAACCTGGGAAATAACAGAAATTTCCTACTGGGAAAGCTTGGTAAATCCACAATGGATTTTTAGAATGCTATTGGTAATGGACTGTTATGTTGCATGAGTAAAATAAGAAAGGTTTAATTAAATGAGGCCTGCTATAAGGTTTCACACTCTAAAGCTTCAGTTTAATATCCTTGATCAGCTCTGCCAAACCAAGGTATCCAAGGAGATTTTGTAAAATGCTTATTCTGTTTTGACTGCCTACTTCTAGGTACATAATCAGCATCTTATGAAGCCAGAGTGCAACCCATCCACCCAGGTTGCAGAGATCCTTCACAGAAAACCTGAAATGATACCTTGAAATCATGCATACGTTATATGACTCCTAAACCACATAGTAAGTTTTCTGATAGCTTTCTGTCTCCATAACACTGGTCAGGAAAAAGAAAACAGAATATGGTCTTAATTTATCTGGAATTCTTTCTGTTTCCCAGCTTGGGGATTGTGCCAGAGAACTTGGGTATGGCACAAAACCTTAGCCTTGGGGAATTTGGGAAGGAACCAGAGGGCAATCATGAGTCAGACAGATTTAGGTTTGCTTGGATGCTTCTGTAGGAAAGTACTAATCCAGAAAACTTAGTGCAAATCACCCAGAGAATAATAAGGTAAACATTTTATACTTTGGATCATTACACTAACTTATCTAAGTAAATTTGCAGTAGTGTTCATATAAATGTGGATGAAATTTCATCAAATCCAGGACGAACTTTTATATCAAGTCTAATCATAATCTACACTTTATCTAATAGTTTATCTATAGACGACTATTTCTGCAAATGGGATAAAAAGCACTTCCATATCTGAAAAATTTGCATTTCTTTCCCCTACTTTTTCATATGTAATGTGATATTAGAGTGTGTTTTGCTTTATTTTCATATTTGTTTTTTTTCTTCTTCTTTTCCTAAATGGTCTTTTCTTGTGTTGTTTAGATGATAGAAAGAAACTGAACAATACAAAACAATATAGAAACAGAATGTAATATTTAAGAAAGTATGAAGATATTACCAGGTTTACTCATGAATGATCGTTGCCTCAAGATGGAAAGCCAGTTGAAAGGAAATTGGAGTTGGAGGCTCAGTGAGACATGCTTGTTTTCATTCGCTTGAGCACCCTCATTCACAACCCCTTCCAAAATCTTAACTGACTATTTCTGTATGTGATGTACATGACTGGTTTATGTACATCAGTGATCGCCCCCACATTTGACTTAATACTTTAATTAAATTAATTATGCAGCCCCTCCCCCCCCAGCCTATTTTAGACTTTGCTTTTTTCAGTGTTAGTTCCATGTGTCCATGACTACTTCACAACTTAGAAATGTAACTTATTCCTCCCTTAGTGCTCAGAGCTGGCCTGGAACTGGCTCTTGCTGGAATATGAGTGATATTTTCTATTTGATTGTAAATCAGCCGCTGACTGCTTGATATTTTTGTCTTACATTCATCACCAGACAAGTTCTGATGATTAATTGGATCAGTCAACAACATTCCTGTGTACCAATAAAATACCTTTCCACCTCCACCTGACAATGATGTGGTAGCAGCCTCAACTCAAACCTCGGCTGCACACATTCTGTACCAACTACAGTTTTATTTTTATGTCTACCCGTTATTGTTCGTTTGAAAACTTTGCAGGTAAAAAAAATGTAACCTGCTCTTTGTTATATTGAGGCTGCTTGCAATCCTCTGAGGATAAGAGGGCTATGCCAAGTCTCTTCATTCTGGCTTGAGTTCTTGATCTCTGGTAGCTGCATAACTGATCCAGTTTTGTATGGTGTGCCAGGTCATTTGCAAACTAAGTTTATTTGTACTTTATTTGCACGCCAAACACCTGATTTCAGTAAATCTAGCTTAAACAATTTATCAGATCTGTAAGTTAAGAGGAAATTGTTAAATTCAAAGGCAAATCTTTTTACTGTAACTCATTTTTTGCCAAATTGCACAGAAGGAAAGCTGTGCAAAAAATACAGTTGTTGTTAATTTAACGGTCACTAGTGTAACTAGAAAGAGAAAAACTAAATGTATAGCCGTTTTAGTCTGCTACATCTTAAATGACTCAAAAATAAAGAGGCTACATCCATTTATTGCTCCCTGCACAGGAACAGTAGAACATATAGTAGAACAATAGAACATGAAAACTTAGGCCTCGGGTGGCAGGTGGATTTGAGCCCATGATCTTCTAGTTGTGAGGTGACAATGCTAACCACACGCACATGAGATACACTAAAACTAAATCAAAAATAGGCTTCAATAAATGAAAACACTTTTTAAGCATATTTATATATAAAAAAATAAAACTTCAAAGCTGACTTAGTAACAAGCTCTGATCATAAAGTTAAAAGGTCTATCGAGGGGGAAACACACTTCCTGGTTGGCAGCAGCACCATGGCTTAGAGGTGGGTTTGTTTAAATCAGCTGTACTATAAACTTGAAAAAAAAAAAAGAAGCAAAAAGTCATAAGTGGTTCTGGGCAGCACACCAAGAAAGCTCCTGTCTTCAATCGCCTAGTTGGGGTGGGGCCTCTGTGTGTTAAGTTCATACCCTCAGCTTATGGATAATATGCACCAGGCAACAGGTCAGCACTGATTAGTGCAGCTGAATGACTAATTTCACTATCAAGACCACGTTTGTATCTTTTATCCATCACTGAGCAATACCTTTAATGGGTTATAAAAGCATTGCTATTCATATGATTTATTCATAAATGTGTCCAGTTAAAATAAGTAAAAGCAGTGAATAAATAATATGCGATCTCGTGCTGCTGCGTCTAACAGAGGGTGGGTGCTAGAAGAGGTGTGGGCGTGTACCCTCCGAAGTCCCGCATGTTTTAGAAGGCGAAGCCACTTCAGGGTAATTGTTCCTCGCCTCGCTTCAAAGACCGCACTTGTTTTGCGACTGCGCCAGTCTGAAGCTTGCATCAGAAGAAACACAGGTTCCACTCGCCTCAGTGTAAAAGTTGCAGGTACAGGATTTACAGGATGAAGCCATTAGAATGAAAGACTCGGCGTCTTTCGACGCTATTTTTTTTCCCACCTGCGGACCACATGAACTGCACACGGACACGCGCCAAAGTTAATGGATCGATGATGGTTGGAGATTAATTTGCATCCTTATCAAGCGTTTGCTTTATTTTGTGGAATATATGATAAATGGCAAAGATGTCCATCCTCACAAGAGTCGTGCTTTTCAAGATACTGACAGTTATTGTCTTGCAAGGTAGGCAATAAGGTATATTTCTTTTTTTAAGGTTGTTTATTAATTAACTAAATACCTTATTATTTATGAAGGCCCTCTGATTCAGTTGTTTACTACTATTTTTTATTTTATTTTATTTTAACATAGCTGCTTCTAATAACGGTATCTTGGCATCCCGCGCCTTGGTCGAGTCGGACTCAAAGGTGTTTGGCTCCCGGGGATCCGCTGACTCACAGCTGTCTGAGACAACAGAAGCAAAGTCCAGACAAAAGCGCTGCACCTGCTATTCCTACAAGGATAAAGAGTGCGTCTACTACTGCCACTTGGATATCATCTGGATCAACACCCCCGAGTAAGGCACGCTTTATTAAGTTCATTTCAGACGCCGCCGGTTTTGTGCAATATCCCAGAGGTTGCACAACGTCTACTCGTTTGTCAGGAGTGATAAGAGGTAGCAATTTAGAGTCTTTCAAACGAAGATTGGCACGTGGCTGGTTTTGCAACTGAAATAGGAGCCGTGCACTAACGGCAACACAGATTGCAGTTACACCCAGTTACCCACCCCGAGGCACCAGATTCAAGTGATGGCAGGCCCAACAGATTGCCAGTGTTCCTGCAAAAGTTTGGAATCAGGCAGGTGGAGGATATTATTTACCAAAGTCAGTACATTTATTGTGTTTGAGCCATAATCTAACTCTGTCTATTCATAAAATGCAATGACAGATTTCTTCATTGCACTGGCTGAAATGGTTTGTCAGATATATATAGGATTGGATAGTAACAGGTTATGTGGGCACAATTAAGTAAGGTTATTGTTACATCTTTAACGATTATTTGATTTGATGTTAATTAGCGTGTGTATTTAAATTATGGCTTTATCTAGCCATATCTTTAACCATTGCTATTAACTAGTGAAAAACACTTTGATAAGGCATGTTTCCTAGGCAAGTTGTCAAAGTTATGGCAGGGAAAGAAAAGAGTCGAGTCGATGTTTGCCGTCATCAGCAAACATCTCAACTCCAACTACAAAAAAGGGGCAGTCTGAGATGCTATACACCTACCAAGCATTTGGATTAGTTTCTGATTTTTTTAATTGAAAACATTTGATGTGAACAGATGGATTTTAAGTGTCTGATCTTGCAGTGATATCAAATTCTGCCTTTCAGCCCCAGATTGACTTCAGATTTCTGTCTAGGTTAGGCCAAGCCCCACCTTTAGTAAGATTTTCATAACTTTTTAAATAATCCTGCTCAGGAACTGACAAACAGTCAAACCAAACTAATCACAAACCCTGTTTGGCTGAAATCTCAGAGGTAAATATTTTTCTCCGTTAGTTAGCTGACTTTTTCCAGCCATAGGGTTCATCATCTAACTTGTGGCTGCCACTTGCAGTTTGAGTTCTGCTAAAAATCTGTAAAGTAAAGTAAAGGCAGACATCCAAAGTGGGTACGTGCTGGAGCATATTTCACCTTACACTCATATTTACATGGGCACGCACGTACACACACAAAGGTGAAAGAAAAAACAAAAAACAGTAACTCTTTTGCAGCAAGTGTTAAGTGCATCATGTGCGTGTTGAAAACTTGTTTTTTTAATGGTTGGAGCACTGCACTGAAACGGAAGACTTCCAAAAGGATTTGATGCTTTTGAGACAAAAAGATAGCAAAGCCTTAGTTAGAGGAGAAATCCCAAATGTTCCATCCTTTTGTTCTTGTTTACAAGACCAACTTTAAAGTATTTGTGCGTACATACAATACGACATCTCCTCTACAGCTCCAAGTTTGATCAAAAAGGTCCTACACATTGTAAGAGTGTTTAAAGTGAAGCTTTCATCAAATCCCTTCTTTCACTTTGGAATAACTGCCCTCAGCTGGCACAGTATTTTATTACATTGAGGGTGATCTTTGACTTACAGCTTCGACTTCATATTGAACAGCTGTAAGGTTCAAATGCATTTCACCCTTAAGTTAATTACACAGGCCACAAGTGCCAGGTAGGCAGCCCAGTGAGATATCAGCAACACTGTAGATACTCAATCAGTTATAAGCAGCAGGCAGTCTGACATAATCTGACAAATCTTCAAAAGAACGGCTTTCATGTTTAATGTCAATGGATCTTTCATTTGAAATGTCATACAGATTTGAGCGATCACTAGAGTCTCCCCCCTTTTCTCTCAGATGCTTTATGCACAGGATCCACTGGGACACACTTCTTCTACTCTTACCTGAGAACTCATACATCCTAAAGACATAAAGGCCTCTATATAGATCCTCTTTTTTTTCACAGAATCAATCACACATGGTTTAGAAGAGATGAGTGGAAAGAGAAAGAAAATAAGTGATGCCTACCTGGTACTTGGAATCTAAATGTTATCCAGATGCGAGGATTAGGGCCAGAGTAGACAATATAGTGATGGACCCTGACTTTATAAATGTGATATATCAAAGTCATATGTCAGGTTTGTTTTTTATTCACTTTCTGGCTGCTTTTGTTTTTCCATTATCAAAAGAACAAATGTTCACTGCAGAACATAAAAAATGTAATTGTTTAAAAATTGCTTTAAAACTAATAATTAATTCTTAAAACAAATTTTTTCTTGTTAAGGTCTGAGCACTGACGGTGCAAAGGTCCTGATGTATCTGCTTCATTTATTATTTTTGCTTTGTTTTGCTCATCTGTTGCTAAATACTGAAAAAAGGCCTCTCTGTCCGTCTAAGGCGCACTGTGCCTTATGGGATGTCGAGCTACAGAGGACATCAGCGAAAACGACGTGCTGTTCAGCCGTCCCAACACGAGCAGGCAGAGACACCGCGCTGTGTTTGTCTTGTGACCGATGCAGACCCGGAGTGTCGTGATTTTTGTCTAACAAGGTCAGTCTGATTATTTCTGTAAAAAATTAATTCGACAATCCTTTTCATCTCAATCTGCTTTCCTGAATTTTGATTGAATCCATAAGTGAGCCTAAAGAGTGACAGAAATAAAACTTGAAAAGAAAAGAGAGAAAAGAGGCTTATAATAAATTTAACGTGAACTTCAGAAAATGCCCAGAGAATGAAATGTTGACATTGTCAGCAGTTCTACTTTCTGACAGGCCAGATCCTGTACTGGGCATACGTTGCTGCCTTAAGAGCCCACAGGACAAAAAAAAAATGCCCGCACAGTTGCTTTGGAGAGCTGTGCTCTTCTCACATGGACACAGTTGGAGAAAAACACCCAGACTTTGTGCTTCGTGAATCTAGCTTCTTTGTTTTGAATTGTTTTGAACTATCTAACAAGGAAACCAATATAAATTAGGTTCTTCTAGGTGGGCATCTTCTAGCACGTTAGCATAGGGGTTGGCGCCTTTGCCTCAGAGCAAAAAGGCCCTGGGCTTGACTCCACCTGTTGGGGTGAACTCTTAAAGTGTTGTCATTATTCTGCTTAAAGGGGTAAACCTTGGTTGAACTATAGAATCAAAGACATCCTTTTGTTGTCTCTATCCCCCTCCCTTTGTCTGTAAGGGTGGTGGAAGAAACTAGAGTCTTAACTTCAGGAGATTTCACATGAAGATTTTGGTGTGTGTGACTTCCTCTCCTTTACGGCCCACCTGTGTTGCTGACCATCAAAGGAGGGGCCATAGTCACCCACACGCACCCACTCACACACACACACACACACACACACACACACACACACACACACACACACACACACACACACACACACACACACACACACACACACACAGATGTGCTCGCATATGCAATTGTCTACCTACCTACACACACACACACACTGTTTTAACCTTTTGTGACCATGTGTATAGGAGGTGTGTTTGTGAAACTGTGTGTCTCAATAAAAGGCTGCAGGAGAGGGCTAACTCTTTGTAGTTGGCTGGGAGCAGGTAAGGAACTCTGGCTCCTGGACCTGGTTCTAGCTGCTTCCCTTGCAAGTAAAAACAGATCAAGCTGTTTGTCTTCTTCTGTTCATGGGTGAAAAATCTCTGTTACCAGCGAGGCCTGCGAGGAGCAGACCTAACACCACCCTCTGGCCGGGGCCTTTTTGGGTGGTGAATGTTTTCCCCGTGTCTGCGTGGACTATCTTCGGTTTCGTTGACATGCAATGATTGGAGTTAGGTTAATTAGGAATTTTAAATTGATCCTAGATGTGAATGTGAGTAGTTGCCTGTCTCTCTGTGTTAGCCCTACGATAGATTGGCGAATTGTCCGGGGTCTACCCCGCCTCTCATGTTATGACACCTGGGATAGGCTTCAGCCCTCTTCTTGACCCTGAATTAGATAAATGGAAGAAAATAGATGGACGATTGCTCCAGAGCAGTGGTGTGAGTGGTACTTTTTTCTTATAAATGTAACTGATAGGCACGTCATCTAGCCTGTTATCAGACAGAATAGGCAACTATTTCCTGCAATGGTTCGTCATTGACATTTAATTCATTTCGGTCTTACCTTGTCTCCGCTCGTTTGTTTTTTACGTGGTGATAGAAATTGATTTTCCCCTGCTGATGACTTAAGACCAACGTATCCACTAACGCAATTTCAAGTCAGCTCTGATGAATAGCAGTATGTTTAATACCAGTGCCGAAAACATCTCATGATAAATCACTGCGTGAAAAGCCTGAACTTCAGCAGCATGCAGCACTTTAAATCGCCACATAAGTGCTGCGTAATAGCTGTTCATTTTGTAGGCTGCACAAACAAGTGCTATCAGCTGCTTCTTGGAACTGCCCGTAATTGTTAGGGAGCTAAAATATCCTTCAGTTTGACAAGCCTGGAGAGTCAAAAGTTAACTTTCAAGCTGTTAGGCATCAGGGCGGTTTTCACACTGAAAGGAAAACGCTGTGGCATTTACAGATATAAATTAGGATTGTAGTGGGCCACCACACATCCAGAGCAAGCACTTTTAGCTAACCAACTGTAGCTCGAATAGATATCTTGTGTTTAAATATGCTGCGATCAATGGACAGTGTGCTAATTTTAAAAATATACACAAAACAATAGCTACTTATAAATGTTTGTACCCTGCCTACTTATTCTAAGCAGAAACTTGTAGTATTTTTTTTTAGTAAATCTGGATTTTTTTTAAAATAGAAAAAACCCTTTAAACCAATTAGACTTGTGGGAAAAAAGAGTTTGGTGAATAAATCTGTCAAGTATCTGTTGTTATTGTACTTTATGCGTCTGTATACAGCACACTTGTCTACATAAGGGACATTTTTATTACTGTGTAATCCCACCCTGGGAACCATGAAGTGAAGCAACAATGAAGCAGTCTCTTTTGAGTGTTCTAACTTTATGAATCTGCAGCACTCAATTGCAGTATTACTAACTTAGTCTGATATGTTGTCTTCAAAGCTCCCTACAGATCATCCCAGCCAGAAGTCGTCACAGAATTCCTGGACTTGGATGACAGTTTGATGCACCTCCATCTTCTTCTCTTCTTCTTGGGTGAATGGACCCTTCATTTCTTTCTCTTTGGCACTTTGCCACCCCAGGTACGCACAGGGAAAGAACTTTGGAGTTTAACACTGCCGACATTCCTCAGCATCATAACTCTTGGAACAAGTTGGTTTCAAGAACTCAGAAACTTCAGCAAATGCGATACAGACCCCGGAGTCCATCCCCTTTCGTTCCCATCTGAGAGCCTCATGAGGATAACTTTAACCACAGCACAATTGCTGGTGACCTTTTGTCATGCAAAGCTCGTTTAGACCGACTCTTTGCGTTCATATGTAGTTTTATGAACTACCTTTGACTCGGTCTTTCAAAATAATGAGATGATAATAATGTATATGGGAAGACGGAGGCATTTTCACAAAAATGCTGTCGAGGAAAAAGCGCCAGGAGGAGCTTTGTAAAGCAGGATGAAGCCATGATACTTTGATGTTTTGCCAGATACTTTGCCATTAAAACTCCATTCCACAATGAAGAATGCCACTTGTGTTATGAGGCATAATTCTGAGCTTTGGTTTACATTATGTAGCCAGTATGGAGGGCATTTAAATATATTAGTTGTAAACTGAATCATCAGTGATATTCATCAAGCTTTCATCTCAATTCCACAGCAAACTCTGATTAATGACAACTTTAGAGGCAGTGACCTGCTTTATGGGGTATGTCTAGGATTCATGTAAAAAACAAAACAAAACTATGCAGTGCATCTTATAATATCATTACCCTTCAGCTGAGCAATAAATACATTTATTCAGTGTCCTCTAACAGATTCTGAGCAAGCAAACTTTGCTTATTTATTCTCTAAAATGTTTGCACCTTTCAGAATTTAGAGTAAAATTTAAAAAAAGTATTCTCACGGCAGAAAAACTGCAGTTCGTATGAACTAAAGCCAAGCTGCTGTTTTGCGTTTTTGGTCTGCACCACCATATCAATCTGCTTATCAGATCATGCAGACTGCTCTAGAAAACCAAAAGGGAAAATTACAGCAGTAAATGTTAGTGTCTGTTGCTTAATTTATGTTTAATTTAAAATGAGGAAGCTTTAATAATTGACTTATATTACGCCCTGGGGCTTAAACTAGCATTACAGTGTTTTTCACATATTTCATGTGTAGTCGCAGGTTCGGGAATGCAGCTCCTAAATTAAACTTGTCATAATTGGCATCTGTGTGCAGGAAAGATAAGACAAAGAAAGAGAGACCATGAACATTCAGGAATATGAATCTCATACAGCAGTGGGGGTAAAAAAAAAAAAAAATTGTATTGTTATACTTAAAGAGCTACTTTTAATGTGAGAAGAACAAGAAAGTGTCTGATTTTACGAATAACTCATGTTTATAGTTTTGTAAAAGAATCCAGCATTGAAAGCAAGCCAAATATGTAACATATTTGATGCACAGAGTCAAAACTATGCATACATTTTGCAAAATTACACATATCCTTTCAAAAATTTCCTCACTTTGTGTTATTTGTATAGTTTGTGTCTGTGTGTGTGAATTGTATGTACATTTGAAAGCTCGTAATCCTTAATCAACTATTAAACATAACAGGGCAATAAAAAAAGAAGCTTCCTGGAAATAGAGGTGGGAGCCAGGATTTCCTTTAACAGTGGTTTATTGTTAATATGAAATAACTTTTCTTCCTTTAAAACTGTTAACTTTATAAAATCTATTAGCCGGTAATAGTGACTATTTTCATGCTATTTACATGTTATATACTTTTTATTAAAACAAATTGTGACTCTTAATCTTTGGAGAAGATATCAGGAGATATGAGGAGCAGTAAACAGAGTAATGTACATGTAAATCCTTTCAGTTATATAAGTGAACGTTAGTTTCAAGCATTATTTTCACCATTACGTAAATCCTGCTTTTTCTTTAAATTCTCTCTCTCTGTATTTGATCCTCATTTTTTACAAATACTCCATAACGAGTATGGATTTTTTTCTTCTGAGTATACAATTGCCTCAGACTGCATAAATGTACAATAAGTACCCAGACTCAGTGAAGTGAAATTCATTCATCAGATTTGGAGCTTCTCTGGTGTAGAAATGCGGTCTGATGTGGGGAGGTATGAGTGCAGCACAGCTGAGTAGCCTCAGGGTTAATTGTCTGTTGGGTGTACACAAGGTCAATCACTCTTTTTACCAAAAATGACTCACTCATAGCAGTCACGCGTGCAGAGATGAATTTATGATATCTACGCTCTAGCCCAACTCATGCTAACATAGGGCAGGAATAGCTCAGTAGGTAGAGTGGTTGCCCCATGATCGGAAGGTCGGGGGTTCGAATCCACTGAACGGCTAACCAGAGGTACCCCTGAGCAAGGTACCGTCCCTACACACTGCTCCCCGGTGCGCCTGCTTAGTGGCTGGGCTGCCCACTGCTTCACTGAGTGAATGGGTCAAATGCAGAAAAAACAAAGTAATTTCCCCACGGGGATCAATAAAGTATACATTATTGATGTTATTGTGAGATGGGAACTGCTGCCATATGTATACAAATATTTTATCTCTCTCAGCCAGTCCACCATTGTACAGTATTTAATACATTTAAAATTTACAACTTAATATTAATAATTACACAAGTTTCAGTAGCTGCATTATGTGATTGTGCTACAGATGAGCAATTAACAAAGTGAATATCAGGAGTTACAAAGTTATACAGCAGATTCTGTGAGAAGCTGATATAAGCTGGGGTTTGTGATGCTTTCTTTCAATCTTGATATCTTGAAATAACAAAGTTATCCAGATAATTGGATAATGTCCTTGTAATCTATGCAAAAGAAAATATTTCTCCATGTGATCAGGAGATAATTTTCTAATTAATTTGAGTCTTTGTTTTCTCAAGAAAAGGAGAAAAGCTCTTTTCATTATAAGAAAACACGTTGGCTATCCTGAGATTGGGAGATTTTTTGCTTTGTGATAACATGTTGAAAAAACTGCCAACATGGTCACTTTTTGCTGTTGTTGTTGTTGTTTTTACATTTGAACCATTTATGCATTATTTTGTTTGGAATCTCTGTCACACAACACCTTCCCCCTTGTAGACAGCCTGAGGTCAGCTGGACCCTATGAAACCTTAATACCACCTATCATCTTGGAATGTCACTCTAAGTCCACCCTAAATAAGCCTACCCTGGAGCCTCAGTGTAAACCTACAGTGAGCAAGGTCTTATTCCCACAGTATACCATGGGAAATATTTCCGTGCAGACATCGTGGCCATTCAACAGCAGGTTCAGGCCCCTGTGTGCCTTAGAGTTTGCTGTTTGTGTTCTGGCTCATTAAATAAATGAGCCCTGTGTGTCATAGTGTGGACTTACTGGTCCTAATCACTGACAATAAAGACTGATCCTTTCACAACAGATTATCTGGATATGATAAAACTCATCAAGATTTTTAATTACATTTATTGTTTGTTTTGTTTATGTTTGATTTATTTTGATCATGTAAACATAACACAGAAGGTCATTTAGGAAAGCAAAGAAAAAAGAAATGCTGTACAAAATAAAGCACGTCAATGTCACTTCACCATTTCTGATTCAGTTACATATAGAAAAGTACAATATCCTATCAAATACGATATGATAATTATGATATTATGTTGATCAAATGCATAGTAACTGATTCGTCCAACGTGATATTTGTAGTCATTTTACAGTTGTTTGTAAACAAAATGTAAAGTGTTGTCATGTGAATATGCATTAAAGTCTTTCATGCTTTGATTAAATGATAACCGGCCACAGTAGCTGTTATTTTATTGTTTATGAGACGACAGAATATTTATAATTATTATAGTATTTATATTACGAGCTGGCACCAGTTGGATGCCAACATCGGTATATCAGAGTATTTCAGCTGCTGTGGAAAAATGAATTATTAATGCCAGAGGTCAGAGGAGAATAGTCAGACTGTTTCAAGCTGCTAAAAAGGCGACAGTAGCTTAAATAACCACTTGTTACAACAAAGGTATGCAGAAGAGCATCTCTGAACGGACAACACAAGGAACGTTAAAGCAGATGGGCTACAGCAGCGGAAGACCACACCATGTGCCATTTCTGTCCGCTAAGATTAAGAAACTGAGCTACAATTCACACAGGATCAACAAACATTGCCTGGCCTAATGAGGCTCACTTTAAAGTGGTAGGGTCAGAATTTGGCATAAACAACAAGAAAGCATGGATCCTTTTTTTTTTGGCATACTTTAGACTCCTTGGCCCCAACTGAGAGCTGTTTAAATGCCGAGCCCAGCAGGCTTGTTGTTAACAATGATCATCCTTTTCACTATACTCAAATGACCTCTGCAGTCTCACACATAGCTCAGTCCAACAGAGCATCTATGGGATATGTTGGCATCATGGATGTGCAGCCAACAGATCTGCATCAACTGTGTGTTGCAGATCATTTTAATATCGGCCAAACTCTCTGAGGAATGTTTCCATCACCTTGTTGAATCTACGGCATGAAGAACGAGCAAATCTGAAGGGTGTTCAACCCAGTCCTAGCAAGGTATAACAAACAAAGTATTTGGATGTATTTGTGTAATAATAATAGCACGAAAATATTACGTGTGTAATATTAAAAAATTGCAAAACACTTCTCTACTTTCCAGAGCAAGTTTAAAACTACATTCTTACTTCATACTCCACACTGAGGGTTCTTTTTTAAAATATTTTCAAATTTTCATTTAAAGTCTATTGCGTTCCACTTAAACCTCAACCTGATGTTTGTATATCTGAAAAATCACTCTAAGCTGAAGCCAGTATAAAAGAGGTTGGAGCCAAAGTGTGAAACATTTGGAATAAATTCCTTGATTTATGATGAAGTGGTCTACTGAATCATGGCTGACGTTAAAAGCCTCCTGACATGTTTCTAAATCACATATTTTTAAACGTATTCCCAATGATACTTTTTTGGGAAGTAGGTTTTGGGGTGCTAAAGAGTGCGCCCTCACTGTAGACTGGTATAAAGTTAAAGTTCTTATTAGCTACCTATAACTGAACTCAGACTTTTAAACTTTTATCAAGTATTTGTATGTTTTATTTGTTTGACCTCTTTAAAATATCTAAACATTTATTGAATTCATTCAGTTACAATGAATTAAAAGGAAGTGACAAAATTGTGAATTTAAGGTTTGCCATGTGCCAGTTTGTAGTTAATAATAAATAAAACAATAAAATGTACAAAAGGCTATTTTTTTTTAAATTTAATGATAATAATATAATAATGCATATGGCATGCAGTTACCTTTGGTCTTTGCAGTCACCAGATCCTAATCCAAGAACCACAGAAATGCTGTGGGAGATTTTAAACGCCCTCTTCATCACCGATATTAAAACACCAAGTGTTTTCTGTAGAGACATGGTGGAGCCAACACCTCACTATAACACAGATTATTTTTTCTTTTAATTAAAAATAATCTATTGGGATTTTCAAATTGTTTTAAAGACCATTGAGTATTAAGAGCCATCACTTTCTTTGTGTCTGATCTTTTCTCTTGCACTTTTTTCAAAGTTGCTAATGTGAACTGTGAACTTTAATCTTGTTCCATAACATTATAGATGGTAAATAAATATACAACACAGGGGAACAAAGACTCTGGAAAAATAAGATTCCAAGAATGCCTACCTAACAAACCCGGTTTAAGGTTATCGTCAGTCAAGCCTTTACAACAAACGTTTGTGTTTGAACTTGAAAGAGAAGAGGAACGTTCTCCTGCTGCAGACAACCAGCACCTGCAATTTATTTGCATTGCAGAAATCAGAATTTATAACACAAAAAACCAAAAACCAACAGCCCAAAACATTTAAATACTTTTTATTCACACCTTTTCTACATTTGATTTTACATTTAAGCTCCTTTAAACAACATCTGGACAGTTGTTTAAAGCAGTCTGTTCCCTATTAACATATCAAAACTGAGCAATGTGTCATTAATCTAGAGCAAAGACAAATATCTTTACATAATGGCACTCCCCATGAAATCTTACTACAAGCAAAATAATTCAGAGCAGCTGGAGCGACACAAGAAATGTAACCAGACTGTTTGACCAGAGTGTTTTGGTTAGCTTTATTGTTTTGGTTTACTGCCTCCACAGCAGTGTAAAAATAACAATCTTAAGGAAGACGCTCTAAAAATGTAGACTGTCTGCCCAGCACCAAACTGCAGGATATTAGCAAAAAGCCAAGTGAACTTACTAAGACGTAGCATCTGAACAACAATGAATTTAATAGCATGAAAGATGTAGCTGTGGTGCAAATCTAGCTTGAGAGAATGTCATTAAACAATTGGCAGTAAACCAAAAGCAAACTTTATTTACTTAAAGAGAACATACATCGCACATACAGAATATGATCTCAATCCCAAACCTCTTGGTATTCAAGGATGAGGAAGTTTTTCTCATAAGTCTTAAGAAAAATATACTGCTACCCAGAGGGCATGATTATGTAGAATTTTCTTCTTTTTTTTTAAACCACAAGGTAAATCATAGGAGGAAAAGTCTTTCATAACATTTGACTTCTTATGCAGCTAAGAGTCAAACCTCACCTCGAGGAAGAAAGTAACATGCAAATACTGGTTTGTTCTACAGAGGAATGTGAGGAGTGTTCCCAATTGAATTGTTGTTCCCAGTGGATGACCTCAACATCCAACTGTTGCTTTAGTAACATTATTATAAACAAACTAATAAAGCAGAGCGTTGTTTGGAGATTAAAGCTGTTTTGCACCTGCATTAAAGCTTATAGGCTAACTACATTGCTTCTGGCTTTTTTGTTGAAAAGTTTCCTATTTACAAAATTCAAGCTCACCTAGGGAAAGGTGATGGATAAAAAAATCTTGCACTTTGTAGTCATGATCAAATAGATGGTGTGCGTGTGTTTTATTGAACTTCTCATAAATGCACTTTTATTATATTTTGAAATACTTGTTGTTAAAAAAAATAAATAATAAAAGCAATATTTCCAAGGAACTGAATGCTGTCTTGCAGCCTGCTGTTAAATAAATTGTCTTCTATTTTCCAAATTATAAGTCGATGTTAGAGAAAAGCAAGTGTGTATTGTGTGAAAGAGAAAGGGACACAACAGAAGCAGCAGGAGTCTTCAGTCTGTTCACTTTAGTGTGAATTTGTTTATTTAACCATGAGCATTAAAGCAGTGACTAATGAAGTTAGTTATCTTTCAGATAACTACAGATTTTGGTCCTTTCTGTGTTTTTTTTTTTTTTTTCACCTTTTGCTTTTGGATGAAATAAAATGAATTCTTATCAAGATCGCTACAGGTAGATGCAGAACGCACATAACTGAAACAAGTGTGTCATTAATTGGCTTAAATAAGACCTCAAAGTGAAAACATGTTTATTAGCGTGAGTAAAAGGTTAAATGTTTGTACCTGTAAAATAAATCAGGCTGCTTTGGAGGATGATTACTTTCTCATTTATCAGACTAAAGCTGTCTGTCAGAGCTTTATTTGATGATGTGCCCACAGGGAGCCGAGAAGTGCGGCGTATGAGTGCAGGCTGTAGCACCACACCAGGTGCATGTAGATGTAATTATGTGTGAAGATTCCTTCAAGAATTTAATAACATGAATGAACAAACTATTGGCCTCTGGGTTGATTACTGCTCCCCTCTGACAGCTCTATTTTTACAGCACGACATTTTACGATGTCAAGTTAACACCTACAGTACTGATCGGTAAAATGATTGTTCCGTTTCACCGGTCCCCATTTTCATTCCAATGTGGTTCATTTTTGTGTTGGTTTTCATTATTTTGTCAAAGAATGATAACTATAATTATTACCGAGAAAGATTTCTTTTGTTGTTACAGTTTTTCTTAAATAAAGCCAAAAGTGGCAAGCTGGCTGCAGACCTGCAGTTTTCACTCTGAGTGACAGTGATGGGACATACTGAGTACTGTATGTGGTTATGTGCAAATGCACATTAAGTGCAGTAAAAATGATGGGACCTGTAATTTTAGCCTCGAGGGTTTCTTTCTGCTTTCGACACCTTTGGAAATTTGCAACGTTAATCATTTAACTAGTGCACTTGCAGTAGTGTCATAGTTTTCTGTGTGGGTTTACTGGGGCTTTAGCTCAAACTCAGTGCCCTGGTCCCTCACGAACCTCTTCATGCCTCCCCACGGGCATCCATTAACTAGGCTACACAACGTTTATCATTAATTAAAACTAATTTAATTAAATACTTTTATCCAAGTTTTTAAGTCTAATGTGAGTGCTGTAATTTAGGTGTGCACATTCATTTTCAATTTGGCCAAATTTTTACATTAGCTTTACACATTTAATATGGAAATATTACACTTATCACTTAGCTGCATTAATATTTAAGTAGTATGTATTGTAATTTTACTTACAGCTGAATCAACCTTAACTGACTACAGTAGATACACATTAATCCATCACTAACAATAGCCAGACACGGTTGTAATGCATGACTGGGTAGGTCTTGATGCATTCTCAATCATCCAGGTAAGTAAATCTCCAAAGGTTGATTCTGTTCATCTGGACGTAGCGTTTTCAGTGGGAGAAACATTTCATCACTCATCCAAGTGACTTCTTCAGACTGAAGAAGTCACTTGAAACCTGAAAATGCTACGTCCAGATGAACAGAATCAACTTTTGGAGACATGACTGGGTAGGTATTGGTAACATACCTGTATGTGCATCACTAATGACACATGCATGATTGCTTTGTTTGTCTTTTGAATTTTTGAGTCAGACTTTATATTGGCACCTACAGTCACGCCTCAAGGCTGAATTTTCCTGTCAGAAGTGAAGTGATTATGTGCAGCCGTGTATTGCACAGCAAAACGTTTCACACTTCTTGACATCAAGATTACCAACTTGGCTGATTTGAACTTGTCACATAGTTTCCAAGCTGTCAATCTGTGACACAACAACATCATTCCATAGCGCAGTGCAGCAATTTGGCTTTTTTTTCCGTCTTTGCTGTGTAAATCTGAGCAACAGTGATCAAGCCAAATGGCAGATTTATGCTTCTCCAGACAATACAGATGTTTGTCTGCAGCCTGATACGGTAAGGTTGTTGCAGCTTGCAGATCAGGGTTAAATGAACACCTTCCAGATCTCAATAACAGGTTGCGTGTCAAGGCCCCGGGATGTTTGAGCCATACTGAGCATTCTAACAT
Source organism: Hemichromis elongatus (assembly GCA_015108515.1). NCBI lineage: Eukaryota > Metazoa > Chordata > Actinopteri > Cichliformes > Cichlidae > Hemichromis > Hemichromis elongatus. The sequence goes on along the minus strand of VUQR01014098.1, from coordinate 25,687 downwards.
GCTGATGTTTAGCAGGTATAATATTTTCCACATTAATTAACATTAATTAACATTTAATATTACCATATTAAAGGGAGACCCTATAGATGGATGGGTTAAAAAAGCAGAACAAATCATTTCCCCTAATTATTATATAAAGTACAAAGTTATTGTGTTATTTCATTGACATATTAGAATCAAACATTTTTGTAAAGACCAGTTTGGAAACTTCTAAACTGGAGAAAACTGCCAGAAAAAGTCATTTTTAAACGTGTTTCTAGGGTGTTTTGATATATATAAATTAGGTCTGAATAACACATGAACAAACTCCCTACAGACACTCAACTAAAGTTTCCAGGCTCATAGCACAAGAAGCAACTATTTTAATTTAAAGGGGTTTAAATAAAAATAAGTATTTTATAATTTGACACATATTTATTGGAAAGCACCATTTAATGGTTCATACTTAAACCAAAAGATAATAAAATGTAAACTTCCCAAATTTATCACTTACATAAAGACAATTATTATTATTACTTACACATTACCGAAGCCAAAAATCTTAATGATGATCAGTACTTGAACGCCCCCCCCCCCCAAAAAAACATTAGTTTACTTATAAGGCTTTATTAAGTATGTTTGCTTTTAAACAAGAGATCTTCTCAGTGGTTATTTGATCACAAGCCAAACAAACTGCAGACAAACAACTCTGCTTGAAAATCATGGCAACCCTCTCAGTATATAATCTTATTTATCACTGTGTCCATAAATCAGCTACATTTAGATCATATTAGAGTAAACAAGAGCTGTGGTATTTCTGGGTTATTGGAAATCAATTAAATCTTTTTTTTCGTTCAGTGTTTTAGGGGCTTGATCAAAGTTGAACAGGATGAAAACAGAATGAGTGGAAGAGTTAGTACAACTTCCTTTTTGCTCGACATGTGTAAACCACAGCGACCAAGAATGTAAATTCACTCAGGATTGTGGATCTTTATAGAGAAGAAGCTCATGCTTCCCACACCCACAGGGAATTTTCTGGGAACAGCAATGCCCTGTGCACCTGCGCTACAGTTTTAGTTTTATTCTTTCATATTCACTTTCTTTTTTTAGTTCAACTGGAATCTAGCAAAGCAGAAAAAGACGTAAGTAAGTAAGTGCAAAAATGTTTAAAAAACAGCAATGTTACAATCTCTTTTTGTGTTTTTGTACAAGGTGTAGTCTGTAGAGCTGTCTGATTTGACTTAAAACATCTGGAGGCCAAGGATGTGCCTCACACAGGACGGTGGAAGGTACACCGTCTTTGATGTTTACAGTTAACAACTAATTAGATCCAGGCAAGAAACTTGGCGGCCCGTCATTGCCTAAATATTATTTCTCTGTCTCTTGTAATTTTCTGCAGTGCCGTCACTTTCATACTATCCCATAAAACAGAAATGCCATGTCAAACATTTATTGCCTGGTAACGGTAATTTTTATTTTTTTCATTAGTAATAAAAAAATTAATCTTGTAGACTAATTTTTTTTTTATGTTAAAATGATGTCAACAACCCCCCAAAAACACGAGTGTGATAAGTATTTTCACTTGATGTTAAAATGTGGAGAATATAGACATGCATCACTTCAATATATTTTAATCATTTTTTTAAAATAATGACATACATTTTGGCATGCTAGGAAAACCCTTAGTTTTTGAGGTTTCGAAAAGAAAAGAAGCGCTTCAGAAAGTATGGAAAAAGGAGCTCACTTAATTTAATTTCATGGCTTTACTGTGATTTTGTTCATCCTTTTTTCAGGCTCTTCCAGATGGCTTCTCATCCTGTTTCCTTCCCAGACTGCAGAAAACAATATGCATGCGTATTAACAATGGTAAAGAATACACATCAGACACACTTTTAGGTAAAGACGAACTGTGTGTTAAACTCAGCTCTGCTTCAAGCAACCATACATTTTGATTCACCCACCAAATGCCTTATCACGAATAATTTATCATTCAGCGTTTTCAGCTGCCAACACATGCCAAGCATCTGCTTCTCACACTTAT
>VUQR01014098.1:2211-14244 GCA_015108515.1 Hemichromis elongatus | reverse complement strand
GACCACTAACATGGACATCATGTAAATTAAATACGAAGTCCATAAACCCAACAGAGAAGTAACACTGGGCTCTGACTTTTATTTTCCAAGAATCCTCACGCTATTAGCTGCAGGTGTGTCACCATGGTGAATGGTCCCTCTGCACGGATGACATCTAATAATAAGCACTGAGTGTTTTTTTTTTTTTTTTTGTTGGGGGGGTGCACGTCACGTCAAAGGCACTGCGGAGAGGGATTAACTCCAAAAACGTGCCAGAAAACCATTAAGCTGGCCGCACAATCCAGTGTAGTCCCCGAGGATTTGTTGCACACTTGAACAAAAGAAAAGAGCTGAATTCGTATTAATAGGCCAGAAAAATTATCTCCTAAAACACAGCACAAACAGACAGGTGGTATTTGTTTGAGCAAAATAATATTTCATCAGGAATTACAAATGAGTTATTAACTCAAATCTAACAATCAGTGAATTCAGTTAATTGAAGGCTTGCCCAACCCTGCTTTTCATTTATATCATTTCTATTAATCTTTCTAGTGTCTATGCAAATGTTTTCATATGTATTATAGAAGGACATCTTTAAATGCTTTTAAGTACCACCAATGAAATTCAAGGTCAGTTTCTGTGTAGGCTGTAGGCCATGTGCTACAAGAGTTTTTTCTCTTTAGAGAACCTTTTAAGCATCTGTGGTCAATTTTTTTTTCATGCCGCTAAATCACTGTTCTGTACGGAAACACATTACATTTGCAAATAAGGCCGTCAGTGCAAAGAAGTAAAGTCTGAACCCCTCGGGGGATGTTGCAAGGAATGCTTGAGAGGATGGTGCATTTCTTCCAGAGACAGCGACACCGGATTTGATTAAATTGAACAGGGCGAGTAGGCCTCTTTACTTTTTCAAGTAGGCAGGTCTGAGCTATGTATTTAAATGCTACATGTAAACCTTGATCTAAAACTTGAAAAACAGAGCCGCTGGCAGCATTTAATCCACTGACACACGTGAATGTGAATGCTCTAAATTCAGGCAAACCTAATGTTTTTGGAAGTATTTCTCGTGGCAGTCTATTGTTTTGCTTAAAACCACAAGTATGAATTTAAAACTGAGTTTTTTTTAGAACTGGATTGTGAAACTTCCTTGAGCTTCTTTGTTGCAAAAAAAAAAACAAAAAAAACCCCAAATCCCAAAACACGTTTCTAGCAGAGCTTTGATATTGTAAGCAAAAGAAATGCTGATGACACTGTTTGCTGCTTTTGTCACTGATTTGTTCACACACTAGACTTATTTTTTTTTCCCAGTATACTCTGGAGGAAGGCAAACACTTGACGCTGTTAGCACATGCACAATTTCCTGACAGCATACTGTGCTTGAGAAGTGAGAGGAATCCACAAGCTGTCATTCCTGTGTTTCCCCTGCTCTGCTGTGACATATTTTTGAGACGCTATATTTGACAAATTTGTTCTGTCCATCTGCAAGTGAAGGATGGGCCTGTGGGCAACTAATGCCTGCCTGAAGACATCAGTTTTTGGGCGCTTCTAAATTGACAGGCTTTTTGAAAAACTGGCATGAAGACAAATGAACTCAGGCAGGTTGCAGCAAATGGCGCATTGTGGACATCATTTTGCCCTAGATGATCAGCCATCATATGTTTTACTATCTGGCAATTTATCTGAGCTGCCCTGCTGGAGATGATGAGACTTTGGAGTGTCACGTTGTCTGATTTTTGCTTCGTTTTATTGGCGTGAAGTTAATACTCTGCGGTTTGAGACTTTCTTTCAGTGGAGTGAGTTTGAAAGGCTTGCAGTTGATCCAAGAATTTACTAACACATTTGAGGTGCTCAGTAATGATTCCTGTGTGGACTGGAATCTAGCACAGAGGAAGTAGTCTCCAGAGATACAAAGACATAGCTAGGCTGATGAGAAAACTCAGCGAGTGAATTCTGTCTGTATATGTGTACGCTGGACTGTGAAGATCGTGAGTTTGTCTGTGTGAATTTTGCTTGTCTGTCTTGTGAAAGAGAAGAATTTCAATAAGTGACTGATAAGCTAAACGCAGCTAATCTTATTGATACGTGCTGTGTTGTGGAACACAATTAAGCTGGCAGCGTTTCTCGTAGAGACAAAGCATATTTCACTTGAAGATAAGATCTTTTCTTTTTGGCAGTCAGCGATACACTTAATCATAGATGTTAGATGTTTCTCATCTTTAATTTGTTAGCCAAAAAGAAAGAGAGTTTTTCAAAGACATGTCAAAAGTGATTTAAAAAGAAACAACAAATTTTAAAAAAAACATAACACAGTTTAAATGCAGAAGCGAGAACAATACAAGTCAACTGTCTTGGGCCATACATAACATCTAAAGCCATAAAAGCTTCTCTCTGAGGTATTATTGAAACTGACTTATTTGCAAGCTATATTCCTGATTTTACTTAGAGTTAACAGTTACAAGTCAGCCATGCTTTCAAAGGATAAGGATGAAGCTACATTCTACAAATCAAAATATATACACACATATATATACATATACATACACACACACACACACACACACACACACATATATATATAGTATATGTTCGTTAGAAAAAGACAATTATGGCTTGTTTGGAAGATTTGCTAGGAGAAAGCTTCTTCCCTCTAAAAGGAATCTGGCAGCTCATCTTAGGTTTGCAAAAATGCATCTGAACAATCCACAAGACTTCTGGAACTAGGCCATTTAGACAGAAGAGACCAAAATGCGCAGCTCTTCGTTTGGAGAAACCCAAACATAGCTTTTCAGTGCAAACACTTAATGATGAAACTGACAGCTAAACCAGTTAAAACCAGGTCATGCAACAGGGCAGTGATAACAAGCACAGCAGAAAATCTACAACAGAGTGGCTTAAAAAGAATCAAAGTGTTGCAGTGGTCCAGTCAAAGTCCAGACCTCAACCTAACTGAAATGCTGTGCCGGGACCTTCAGAGAGCTGTGCATAAACAAATATCTGTGAACTTCAATGAATTGAATCATTAAACACGAAAAAAAAAAGAGTGGGCAAAAATTCTTTCACAGTAATGTTGGATACCATTAAAGAAAATGATTACTTCAAGTTTTTGCTGCTAAAGTTTTTTCTACAAGCTATTGAATCATGTGGTCTTCTTAAAATCATGCAAAACTTGTCCTCACCGAGGAGAGACAGAAAAACCAGAAGACTCCTTTAAGATTATTTTTTCTTTTCACTTGACACCCTTAAAAGAAAGAGAATACAAAGGAAGTGTGAGACGGATTTGATGTGTTTATTATAGCAAAAAAAGTTACTACAAGCAAAGTGTAAGTGTAAAAAAGGTTACTATTAGTGACAAACCCAAGGACATCATTTTATTCTTTTGTTACCTGCAGCACTGTGGAGCTGAAGGTAAAAGCACCTCATTTTTTTTGGTTTCTTGTTGACAGGTTTATTCTGACTTTCACCACTTTTATAATGATATACAATCCAACGTACACTGCCTGCCTTGCAACAAATAGCAAATGTGGTCATGAAAGAGAGCATTTTTACAGGAATATGACAGAAAAAACTTGAAGTAATAATTGTCTTTATCACTTGCTCAAGTTATGGAGGAATTTTGGCCCACTGTTTTCAACGTTACTTCCATTAACTGAAGTTTGCAGACATCCATTTACCATATTTTAGCGCACCGGATTATAAGGCGCATTAAGCGAAACAAAACAGTCAGATAAGTCAAACTTTACTCAACTCATTCTTCTTGCTTCCTCCACTTCCGTACAATCGATTCATTAATGTTGAATTCTCTCACAGCTGCTGTATTCCCATGTTGTTGCAGTACATTAATGACTAACCTTGTATCGTGGATGGTTTATCTCAGTGGTTCTCCTGAGTAAAGTTTGATCAGTTTACAGCATCCGGCCATGTGATTGCATTTGTTCCTAACCATCGGGAACCCTCACGTTAACTTTTATCGAGTGGAAAAAAGTTAGTGTTCATCCTCCAGCTTCACTGTGTTTATGTTATGCTAACATCGCTGTGTCACAGTTGTCGCAGTTGTGCTTGGTCTCATGATCGCATGACCAAATTTTAGCCAAATTCTAGGTGTCAGATTCAGCAGCAATCTAGAAGAGTGTACAGAGGAATTCATAGCTGACTCAGCAGCAACATGCTCGTGTTCTGTAGCTGCAACAACAAAGCCCAAATCACCACCCTTCTATCAGCAGAGGTTCCCTGTGAAACAATGGTGAGACTTTGCCTCACCCTATCATGTGACCTACTGAGATCACCTGAAGCAAGATGTGAGTCGGGTTTGAGGCACCTGGGATGGGATATTAAAACTGGATGGTAGACTTCTCGGATGAGGGGTGAAACATCTTCAAGAAACTTGAAGAAGTTTAGTCGCTTTCTTTCCAAGCTCTTTAGCCTATGTCCAGACATTTCCACTTCGGTCTTGTCTGTCCAAAGGACATTATTCCAGACATCTTGTGGTTGTTCAACTGCAACTTTCCAAACCTAAGCCATACTACCATGTTCTTTTTAGATAAAAAGCTTTTTATCCTGGTAACCATTCGAAACAACCCATACTTTTTCGCACACAGTATTAAACATGTGACTTCATAGTAGTAGTGTAGGATCAAGTAAATAAGGGCCCACCCACACAGGCCTAGTCTGGGTGTAGCATCTATGTTCCATGACCATCTGACAGCAATTGTTCATGAGGGAACATGACTAGTATTTCAAAGGTATAACATGGTCTGTAAGAGGCAACTTTTACTTTACGCCAACCTTTCTCTATTTCTGTTTTGTGTTTGCACCTTTTCAAGTTTTATTACAAGTACAGGTAAAGTAGTTAGTAAGTATTTGCAAACAAACACGAAACACTACAGGCAACCTTGGTAGTACAACTCAAACACCAGGAGGTTTTGACACAGTACCTTCTATTGAAGAGATTTCACTCAATAGGAGCCAAAAACCTCTAGGAATCACTGCCACTCAGTTGGCAAATTCAAGATTTTTTCCTAGCATCTGATGGTTGTATTGTCCAATATGTATTATATAAGCACTGCACATTCTGACCTCTGGCGAAACATCTACTTTTATAGATATGTTCCCTTTCGTAGTACCCCAGTAGGACAGCACTTCAGGCCTCTGCAACCTTAGTTGTAGGTGCAGCTGTTTGGTCAGCCTAGAAACACATCTACATCACACCCACTTCCACAGACGTGTACCACAGTGCCCACATAATGCAAGTTTAATAAAAAAACTCTGGAAGCAGAGAGGAAGAGCTGTCTGGGATTATTTTAGTTGTCTGACTCAAACAAATGTTAAAATGTGTAGAACAGTAATATCTGTGAGTACCTGCATACAGTACATTAGTTATATAACCAAAATAAGCACTTTTCCATGTTTACTGACTTTCCGTTTTCTTTCAGATTAATTAAGTCACATGCTGTCCATAAAATGTTAAAGTATAAATACCACAAATTATAAATAAGAAAAGGTATTTCTGTAAAGACATGTTACGTAAATGCAGCTATTTTTGGAGGTTTTCTGAGCTTCTGAGCTTCACTGTCATAGTTCACAAAGACGTTCCCTGATGCTTGCTGTTTGAAGTTTAAGGACCAAAGAGCTCCAGATGATTTTGTGGAGAAAGACCTTTAAAAGGAGTTTGTGTGAAGATGCTGACTGTCATTGGATTTTGTGTGTAAGAACCTGCGACACCTCACACCGCACACACACATCTCAGCCTCCATCATCTCACTCACACAGATGATTAAGTGTGCGGAGACCAGAACCGATGTGGACCTGCGGTGATTGAATCATAAAGTGACCCAAATGAAAAAATTGATTGGCCTCACAATCATGATGCGTGTGAAATGAGCGGCCTAAAGGCTCTGACACTGATCTATTAGGATTCCTCTCAAGCTCGCTTGTGATTCACAGACACATTGTTCTGACAGCTGCCTCATGGGGATGACATTCACACTGAGCGCATGTATTACAGTGGACAGATCTGATTGGCTCACGTGAGTGGATGTACAAGTGGGATCATATTAGGAATAGATGTCAGAGTAAAACAATGGACTTGGAATCATCTTCACCGTGTTTCTCAGTACAAAACAGCAATTGGATTTTTTTTTTTAAAAGAAGATTGTATTTTTAATAAGAAATGTAAGGCTTCATGGTGTTATTGTGGCTTTGGAGTCTGAGAAGCTCATCATATAACCCCAAAGCCTCCTATTTGATTTGGGGGCATTTGTTACATATCATCCAACTTTCTGTCCCATATTTCCTGTCTGCACTATCTGCACAGCATTTCTACGCTGATTTTTTGTTATTTATCTGCCTGCCATGTGTATTCATGTCTGACATTTAGGCTTTGCACTAATATGAGTTGTATAAGGCAAATTTTATAAATATTGTAGAATATACATAAATCTGAACAATGATGTTGTCACCCATTGGCTATATTCCAGCCAAGAGGTAAGCCACCTGCCCACAACAGGTTAACACAAAGAGATACTCAATGACGCACACTTATACTTCAAACCAGTTTAGAAGAGCAGCTAACTTACAGAAGTGTCTTCGGCCTGTGGAAAGAAAGGTGGAACTCACTGAGAACAGGTTTGAAATCAAAACCTTCCTGCTATGAGTGAAAATGCTAACCGGTGCCCTAATGAGAGTACATTTTGTAACCAATTATATTGTTATTCATTAAATAAACTAATTAAAAACCTGCAGGCCCTTCAAAGTTGTAGAGATTCACTGCATAGAGCGCATGACATCTGCAGCCTTCCAAGAGCCAGCCTGCACTCCTCTTTGATCTGGCTTCATTATGCAGCGTGAGACTGACCTATCATGAAAGCTGAGACGTGCTGTGTTCAGGACTCCAGAATTGTAAACACAGAAGTGTCATCAGGCATCTGGTTGAGGAAAAAAAATGGTAATTAGTTCCCCCACCTTTTTGTACTGTACTTTTACTACCACTTTAATGGGTTTCAAACACTTTGCTGGCTATTATAGGACCAAATACACTTCTCTTCTGCACCTTTATACTGTTTATCAGTGCTTTGCATTCCCCTTCTTCACTAATCCCTATTTTTATTAACCCCTCTCCATAGTTTATCCATTTTCTATTCAGTTTACTTTTTATATTACAAACATGATGGAGTGAATAATTCAAGACATAGTCTGAAATACTATTAATGAATATTAACTGCTGCATATTCTGGAGTTTTTTAAGTGGGAATTGTTACATTACAGAATAATTTAGGTACTCCTTGCGTGCAACCGCCATCTTGAGATTGAAAAACTGCAGCACAGTACTTCAAGATAAAGAATATAAAGAGGCCCTTAATAACTCGACAATTATCATCATGTATGTTTGAAGACAGGGGAAAGGAGGGACATTGTTAAAACTCTGCGCTGATACTGGCCTGTCGCAGTGCAAATTAGCTCAGCTTAAGAACTTAAACAGCTCGCATTTCTACAGAAATTTCCAAATTTAATCTTCAAACTTTAGCTGGAATCTAAAGCTCACATAAACCCATGACCCCATTTTCACCTTTCAGAGTAAAGCTACAGTCTCCATCAGGGCTTTATCTTACGTAATTCATTCTTCTTGTCTGTAACACTCAATCTGAATATGAGCCATTTTCCTGCACATCACTTGGAGAAAAAGCACTGTGCAGGAGTCAAATTGGGTGTAGCACTGGTCACCTTCAAATGACAAGCTCCATCTGTCTGTAGCTCTCCCGGATATTGTAGCAGCAGTCTTGTATGTTAACTCATCTCTTTCCTCTCTCTAGTCTCTTTCCCCTCATAACCTTTTATTCTTTGCTACTCTGTCCTTCGTCCTGTCTCATCCTCAGACCGATCTAAATGGCCTCTTTCCCTACATTCACCTCGTTTGCGTTCTCATTCTCCTATCACAGTGTGTCTGTTGTCCTGTGTGTTGCTGCAGGAGTCTCTGGTTGAAGTAATTTATGCCATCTCCTTTGCTAGCGTGAGAAGGAGCATCCTGAAGCCAAACGCTCTTCATGCAGAGTGCTCCTGTGGGAGGCTGTGAGCCAGCACTGACTGAGCTGCCTTCTTTTTTTTTATTTTTTCCCCTCCCCGTCTCTCTAGATCTCTCTACACACAATCCAATAACCGTACACATTAAAAACAATGGCCATTCTCTGCAGCCGTACAGGATAATTAAAGATACCAAACATAGTAGCTGTCAGCTGCACAGGAAATTGAAATGGATGTCTGCGGTCGTTCATTACACCAAAGTCCAGTGTAAGTGAAGATTCAGTATGCTCTGTGCAGTTTTGCTTACATCTCATAAGTTAAATCCATCAGGACTCTATGGGCAGTTTGGGCTTTTAATAGCAGTGAACACCTCACACTAGTTTTTAGAGCACGAAGAGATTTGATGTTGACAGAATATGTTTATGTGTGGTTGCAGGACTGTAATCCATTTCTATGACAACAGAGAAGGCTTTGGCTGGGGAAATGAAGACTGCGATGGAGGGTGACACCAGGAGAACCAATCAGGTGGGAGCACAGCTGTAGATCATTTTATTCAAGCCTCTCAATCACTCAGGGGCCTTCCGGCTTTCTCGTTGATATGCAAGGCAGTGAGCCATCCTGCCCGTGCCACTAACTTAACATCTTAGAGCAGCAGCTCACACGACATGCATTTGATGACTGCCTCCTATGATCAAATAATTTAACTTTAAGTCTTTTTTTAAGGGGAAGACTCAAAATTCAAATAGTTAAATAATAGAAAAAATGCTAATTTTAAGCTCACTCACTGAGAGATAGGATTCTCTCTCTCCCAGGTTCCAGAGGACCAGGGGGATATGGATGATAACTCAGAGAAGACCCCCAGCAAAGCCTCCAAATCCCCCCAGAAAAGCACCAAGCGGCCCAAGACTGTCCTTGTCAAAGTCACCCTACTGGACGGCTCTGACTATGAAACTGCAGTTGAGGTATGCTACTTAATTTTTATTAGTGAGAAGACCTAAAAAACCCCCCCAAACCTAAACATAATCAAATTAAAAAGAAGCCCAAATGGTAAAAATCTTTCTTTGCTCAGCTTTGGTTGGTGTATGAATAGAGGCAAAAGAATAATTTAGTAATAAACAAAAACAGTGGAGAAAATCAAGATGCACATGAAGGACCTCGCTTACAAGTGACTCAGCCTTGTCTTTATGGAACAGATAAACTAAAAGCATCAGATTTGTAGGAAGATACAGCGTAGCAGTCTGACTCTCTGACTACTCAGTCTGCCTTCAAATGAAATGATTCCTGTACTTTGGCTAAGCTGTTGTTGTTGACTCGTAATGCAGATCTGTCACAGTAGCAAAGAGGGTTCTCATACTTTGTCCTTAACAGTAGTGACCTTGCTCTGGAATATATCACACTCCTGTTACTTCATTTCTGCCATTTCTGTTTATTGGTGATTATCACAAATGAAAATGCTCCGACCCTCCTCTCTGCTCTACATTCTTTCTTTTTTACGCAAGTCCATAATACTTTACTTTGATAGGCTATTTATTGCTACATATGACCTTGATGTTGCAAACACTGCGGTGCTCTCAGGTATTATTTGATAGGTACACGGTTATCATAGTCAATAAATGATAAATTCATATTTTAAAGCTGTTTTCACCTTCACGGTAAAAGGCACAGCTTCCTTCCTAAACTCTTAAGTATTTGCTTCACCACCAGCAATTCTTCCAAATGTGCAGAAAACGGATTAGAAAATCGTAATTTTGAAAGGTTGTTTTGAGGTGCCGTTGACACGCATCGTGGCTGTTTCTCTGTCCTTGAAATCACACGTGCTTGCGTGATTTTTTTTCCATGCAAATGAGACTTTTTAAAGGCATTTTAAAAAGCTAGTGTTTGAAAAGAGCTCTTGACTCAGCAGACCACACTATGTTACACCTCCGTAGGGTTTAGTCTCCCTTGGTAAAACGTGCTACTGAGTCAGGAAATGCAGCACTGTTGCTATTCTCGCTGAGGGAAGGAGGAGACGGATGGATGGAGGTGAGACAAGCTCCGCATTGTGGGTGAGAAGGCTTCCGTAAATCGTGATTCTGTAGCTTTAATTGTTGGTAAACAGATGATGCTACCTCGGTGGATCCCCCTCTATTTGAATTTCACAGTAGCCAACATGCTCGTCGTGATCAAGTGTTGCAGCAATTCATCTGCTTGCTGACTAGACTGACTTCTGAAGGGTGTCAGAGGAGGTGTTTTACACCAGTGGGAAACCCTGGGCAGGACTCACAAAGCTGTTGGTGTTGTGGAGCCCCACTAGCACCTGCTGCTGATCGAGTGTGTTGCAGCTGGAAACGAGGTTGCCGTCACCCTCAGTCATGTCAACTGCATTCCATTTAAGCCTTACTGCCTCCCACCTGACCTCACATATTTTACTTAGGAGAGCCAACGAGCAGAGAAATCTGTCAGAAATCCTGACCGGTGTGTCACACACACACACATAGATTTTCCTCCAGCTTAACCCGTCCATCTTTCCTTCTGTCTTAGTTACGTGCATGCATACGCACACACACATTTCTTCAGGTCATCTGGGCCGTGACACTAGAGGTAGTGGACTTTGACAGGAAATCCATGCAGGTGACAAATTAGTGCTCTTATGTTTGACCGGGGAGAAAATAGATTGGGAAAAGGAAAGAGGAGGAGGAAAAGATGAAGAGTGGGGTGGGAAGTGTATAAAAGAGATGGAGAGGAGGTGGATACTGAGGGTGCTGGCTGTACTGTAATATGGATAGGAGTGTGTGTATCTGTGTGTTAGCAGTGCATAAAAGGCAAACAGGGACAGAATGATGAATGCAGGGAGACTTCTTCTGTAATTAGAGTCACAATGTCCACCAAGCAAACCGACCGTGATAATAAAAAATATAAAACGGAGAAAAAAAAGGGAAGCAATTTTAACTTCCTACTCATATTGCTGTTGACTAAGCTCAGTTATATAGTTCTGCTTTATCCTAAGCTGTACTATTAAAGCAAGAACTCCACCACGTGCTTCGTAACACTCCACTGCCTTCAAGATCACACAAACCCAGTACGTTTTAAAACCATCTCGAACCTCAGATTTTAACCACTTAAACTTCCACTATACAGAATACTCTCTGCTGTCCCAACCCAACCAATTCTGTTCATTTTCACAGTCAACCGAATGAGATTGTGAGTTTGAAAATCTGTTCGGGGATTGCTTTCCTGTACTCAGTGCTTTCTGTGCTGACATTTCAAAGGCTCGACTGCTCGTGCTGCTCAGACTTGCCTTCTTTTTGCATTTTCTACGTGGCTGCAATATTTTAAAAAAAAGTCTTCTATTCAATTATCCTCAACTTCTGCTGTAAAAATATTGTTCTTGTTGACATTAGCGAAACTAAACTCTAATCAAAATAAGTTTGATATCCAAATAGTTTAATTCAGTTAAATTCAATCCAATTTTATATAACGCCAAATCACAACAACAGTTGCCTCAAGGCGCTCTGCATCGTGAGGTACAGACCATACAGTAATACAAAGAAAACACAGAAACCCCAACAATCATATGACCTTCTATGAGCGAGTGCTTTGGCAACAGTAGGAAGGAAAATCTCTCTTTTAACAGGAAGAAGCCTCCAGCAGAACCAGTCTCAGGGAGGGGTGGCCATCTGTGGCGACTGGTTAGGCGTGAATTTAAGGTTTGCATTGCAACTATTATGCAGCAAAAATCTGGGACACGGGGTATAAACTGTACACATATAGTTCAGAGTGTTCGGACTAGAGTGACTCCAAAAAAACCCACCGGCTCATGAATGTGAGGTTCATGTGGTTGACTCGGTCAAACCAAATGAAATATTCATGACACTGGGAACAAGCTCTGCCCCCTTTACGAAAGCTAAAAGGATGATAAAATCAGCTTATCTGCAGTGTACTCTCCAGTGTTTCTTCTAAAATGCAGTATGACACAGCCCCCCCCCCCCCCCCCCCCCCCACCCCCCCCCCACCCCCACACCCCCCCCCCCACCCCACCCCCCCCCCCCCCAACAACACACA
>VUQR01014097.1:35956-53790 GCA_015108515.1 Hemichromis elongatus | reverse complement strand
GGTCTGTGCTTGAAATTGAAGAGCAGCTTAGATGTACTTTGAGGTGATACTGCAACCAAGCTGCTGCTTAGCTGGGCGGCTGGCTGCCACAGTCTTAGCCATCATCTTCAAATGTTCTGTGATCTTGCTCTCTCAGCGCTAGTCTTCCAGCTGCCACCAAGTTACACATCTACACAGGGGATATAATTAACTGACTCTACCGTCATCTGAGCCAACAGCCAACAAGTCGTACTAAGGCAAAGTGAAGTTTATACTCCACTCCTCAGACCTCTGAAAGTTGTTGATTTAGATTAATTGGTGATTGTGCCATAGCTTCCATCGGACGTCCATTGCGACGCTGACTTAATTTTAACGGACCTAGAGTGTATTGTATATAAAGAATTGAAGCAGTTGGACTGTAAGACAGAAAAATTGTTCAATCAAGGTTTTTAAAGATCCACTAATAAGAAAAACAGAAGCAAGGACTTGTCGTACACTAAGTTAGATGATTTTAGGCTTTGTGATGTCAGTTAATAGAGTCTGTTAGCTAACTGAGTAGTGGATGATATTGGCTTGTTTTATATCGTTACTTTACTTTAGAATTTTAGTTCGCTCACTTCATCTTCATTGGCAAATTAAAATTATTTTTCCTGGCGTCTGCCCTTGTATTGAAGTAAACCATATTCTAGCTGAACATATTAAAAAAGAAGACAATAAAATATTCCTGTTTATATTAATGATATATTTTTTGTTAATCCCAAATTTTGATGTTTTTTTAAATGTATGTCATTTGCATTCACATATCCAACCCCATGTATTTATAGGGAACAATACCTGAGACCATTGCATGTGCGTCTCATTGTTGTGCACACATGTGTTTGTGTTCATTCATGTGCAAACAGTGTCAGTACGGTGGGGGGTGCAACGCGCATTTATGTTTGCGTTTGAGTAACATGGAAAGTGGATGCAAACCTGCACTCACTTCCTCACTCTCTTTCACACTCACTAAAGCTCCTACATCAAACCTTGAGGGAGGCAGAGTTTTAACCTGACTCTCCTCTAAGGCATAACAATCAGTCATCCATGAACATTAGATAGCAACATGTACAAGTTGATACAGGCTACCTTGGAGGCTCTAGCAGAGAATGAATGTCCATTTGACACCAGCATTCCAATTTCCTTAGCCATACTTTGTCTGGTCCCTGGCTGCCTATCTTGCTGAAAGGGGATAGGCATTAGGCCACAATGGTATAACATAAAATAGCGGACAAATAGTATAACTGCAGGTCCAAAAGAAGATAGATACACACAAAACATGTGCATGCAAAGGTTTTCTTTAAAATGCATTATTCTCAGGTAAAAATCAGACTTTGAACATTCCTTGTAAAGTTATGTTGGATATTTGTTTTGTGAAAAAATGATATCAACAATGAATGCATAGAGAATGAATGTGTGGTTCTCAGAATCCAGTTTGACATGGAAGTTGGCCACATATTCTTAGTCTCCTCACAGAGAAAAGCAAATCTGAACTTGATTTATCTAATTGCATGAAAATGAATGTATTACAATGAAATAATCTAGGTTCAACTTCTCGTTGTCAGCTAAGAAACTTTGAGTTCTTCCTATAGACTTGGATGTAAGGCTGGATGGATGCTGTATAGCTCTGTGATGGATAAAATTATCTACCTTAAATAATGTATTACTGAGTTGGTGTTTGTTTTTTTTCCCATTGGTTTGAAGAAGATGTTGCAAATGCAAAGCCTGAAAAAGATCCAGAGCAAAATATTCAATTTTCAACAAACTTAGCGCTGGCTGTGTAGATGACCTGTTTTCCAGGTGTGAATGAAACAACATGTTCATGTTTGTCCACTGCCATCTAACTGAACATTGACATTTTCCAAACACTTTCTGTTCACACATTCACAGCGAAGGGAATCTTCTCCTTCTTTTTCCTCATTGATGGTGATATATAAAATACTAACTCTTTCTGAAAATTTTGTGCTACCGTATTAAAGATAATTTTCACTTTCTAAAATGTTTTTCTTTTCTTCTTTGCAGTCAAGCCAACAGTGATCCACACAGACATGTTTGTCAACAGCATTGGGCCAGTAAATGCCATCAACATGGTAAATGAACACATTTAATTAATTATTGTGAAATTGGTAAAGAGTGCTTCAGTAGGTGTAGGCCATCAGCGTCACAGTAGTCTAGCATCAGGATTAAATCAAAGTTTATTTTTCTCTAATCGTAAGAAATTAATAAATAAAGAAATATTAAGTCATAAAAGATTTTGATTTTAAGTTTAATCAAGCAAATACAAAAGAGTTAACATATTGCAGTTGAACACTTCATATGTCTAAATCAGAGAGAAAACTATAACAGGTAACTGCTCAGCACGGATGCCAGATCTCACAGCAGTATATTTGAATATGACTGTGTGCACTGGCAAATCCTGACATATTCTGGATTTGTACATGCCAAGAATTGCATCTGAGTCAACTGTCAAAGCTTTTTGTGCTTTGTTCAAGTAAATATGCTTAATTCTGTCATTTTCTTTGGGTCTGGTTTAAAGGCAGGGTTTTTTTTTTGTTGTTTATTTATACATTTCTAGCATATCTGTTATGATTGTGAATCACAAATTGCTGCTAAAACCATGATACCGTAGCTTTGCTAAATGTATTTCTGTTAACCAATAGCAGTAGTTCATGAATGTTTCTAATGCACTTCAGTGTTTTTTTTTGTTTGTTTCTTTGTTCTGCTATATTCAAAAGTTCAAAAATACTGGGACATCATAATGTTTTCTCAAAAGAAATTTATAAAATCTGTTA
This sequence comes from Hemichromis elongatus, assembly GCA_015108515.1. Lineage (NCBI taxonomy): Eukaryota > Metazoa > Chordata > Actinopteri > Cichliformes > Cichlidae > Hemichromis > Hemichromis elongatus. Next base: position 50,983 of record VUQR01014097.1, on the reverse strand, counting down.
ATTATTTGGTGTCATAAATCCTTTAACAGAGGGAAGATTGTGGCTATATTATATATATTATATATTGGGATACTGACTTTACACTAATCTTCAGTGACCCTTTATTTAATCCGATATCACAACAAAGCGTGTAATAGACATGTCACTTCGCCGTGTCCATTTCACACTTCTGCTCTCCAAAACATGAAATGTACATGCATGCAGAAGCTGCACTAAGATGCAGTAAGCTGCAGTAACAGCAGAGGAAGATATTCATTTAAAGCCAACATGAAAATAATCACAGGAAAGTGTTTAAACAGACATTATTAACACAATTAGATGTATATACATATTATCCTAGGGCCCTGGAATGTGCTTGATCTGTTTGTTGCCTATTACTGATTTTATGTCTTTAGATGTATTACCATCAGGGGGAGATAACACAATTTCTGCACGCACTAATGTAACTTGTGCACATGTGTCTATTTCACATTTTGGAAATGGACACGGTGGACCAGCGTGTCTTTTACATGTTTCGTCGTGATGCTGGGTTGCTTTATTACTTTTTCCTTAAAGTTCGATATTGTATACCGCGTGTGTGTGTTTTTGTGTGTTATAATGATATTTTTCTTATGATCTTGTGTGAATTTAATGGTATTGCAGAATAAAATGAATAGAATTGTGTTATTTTTTTAAGCGCTTTGTTACTTGCCAAGACGAGCCTGTCCAGCATGAGACGCATTACTCTTACACAATTTCACATTGCTGTCAGCCAACATGTGTGGGAGAGCTTCTCGACTTCCAAAAGTCCCTTTGCTGCGTTCTTAGAAGGAAGTTTTTTTAGAGTTCGAAAAAAAAAATGTTTGAAATGCTGAATGTTCACCGATTCATATAGGTGACCCCTTAATGCAAAAGTAACAACAAAATAGGGAAGCGTGGTCAAGAAGAGGGAAATTGATCCTCCTTGTTATCATTTCATCACATGAGCAATCTGTTCTACATTGTGATGCTATTCCATTTTGGTAAGTAGCTAAAACACCCACTCTGCTCCAGCTAAAGTGATGGAAGAAGAGACGCAATGATGGTATCGGTTAGAAAACGTGTTCTTATACTCACATCCGCGACCATGCCTGGCTCTGCTTCTCTGAAGAAGGCAGTTTGACATGAAAGGTTGACTGACTGCCTCATACTCATATGTAATACATGTGTTTGGGCCAGTGATTTCACACTTTAACATGACAAATGTTGTAAGGTTGGTAGTTCTTCTGAAGAGCACAGAATACTCTGATTGTACGGGGGTGTGAATCTTGGCATGAACACGGTTTTGATTTCTTATTTATGCAGTAGGAATCCAAGTATGGCGAAGTTACAAGTTACAAGGGACAGTATAACAGAAGGAAAGAGGTCAAGGTCTGAAGAATAAAAAGAATGAATGATACATTGCCGCTTTGTAGCCACTGCACCTGAACAGTTCTGAGCTGCTTTTAGAGCTGTTTGATTTCTAAGAAGAATAAAAAGTTCCCAGGCCTTGAAAGATCCCAGACTATTTATGTTTATAATGCTCAGTGGGGCACAGATGAAGATCCTCGAAGATCCTAAGTCATCCAGGCTTTCTCTTATCATTCTATTTGTACTGTCTGTCTGTCCCTTGTGATAAAAAGGAATGCTGAAAGGATGGGAATTTTGCCTTGTGAAAATGTTTTTCAAATCTCATTTGGAACTCTTTGGCAAGGATTTAGACTTTATTGTTGGGATAAGCTTTGTCAGAAAGTTAATGCCTCTATGGCCTCTTACACACAAATCCCCAGTTTTTTTTTCTCTCCTGCTGTACTTCACTTTGAACCTCAGGGCTGAGCCTTTCCAAATAACAAAATAAATAACAGAATGATAGCTTGCTCTTTCTCTCTCTTTAATGTTTCGCCTTTCCCTTTAACACTAAACTTGTCACATTTCACCTATTGCTCTTCTTCTCCTCCCAGATGTGCATTGCCTATGCGTTCCTCCATATAGTGTGTATGTTCAAGCACAGCTGCCATAGTATCGCTGCAGTGAATAGGAGACAGAAGGTTTTATCAATGCTCAGGACAAAGTGCTGCCGAGGCAGCAGGTTATAAGGTCGGGTAATACTTCAGTCAAACATTGGGGGTTATTAATTGCCCCGTTGAACATTTAATTTTCAGGTTGAGGGCGTCAAGCTGGTCTTTTTTCCAACGGTGCTCTTTAGCGTGGACAAAAGGACTTCCCGGCCTGAAAAGACACCATCTCCTTTAAGAAAATTGTATGCAAATGCATTTAAGTTTCCTCTTGCATAGAAAAGTTCCCTCGAGACAGAAAAAAATAGTTCTCTTTGAGCCCACATTTTTAATTTGGTGTTATAGCATCTCACAGTTTGAAGCTGCCTGTTGTTGACAGCACTATATGAAATCTGTATTTTTATCAGACCTTTATCTGTTGTGTAATGTGAAGCATGTTCAGTTTTTTTGAAGTAAAATTGAACACGACAGTTTGAGTGAAACTGCGTTTTATGTCATTAGGAATACACCATCGACATCTTTTTTGCTCAGACCTGGTACGACAGAAGATTAAAATTCAACAGCACGATGAAGGTTCTACGTCTCAACAGCAACATGGTTGGAAAAATATGGATTCCAGATACTTTCTTTCGCAACTCAAAGAAGGCCGATGCCCACTGGATCACCACACCCAATCGCATGCTCAGGATATGGAATGACGGCAGAATACTTTACACGCTAAGGTAAAACGTCAGTGATGCCGGAGATGAGATCTTAGATATAGAGCTTCTGATTTGCATGTTTCTCATTCATCTACAACTGACAGATTTATTAAAGTGAATTTTGGACTCTTTGATACCACCTTAAATTTAATCACACTGAATAATTTCTATTATTTCAATATTTATTTAATATTTGTACTTGGTGTTGTGTTTTGAGTCTTTGGCGTTTTTTAATTTTTAATTTTCATATGTTGCCATTAAGCTTCCTGATATGTAGAATGGCGTTAACCTGCATGTAAGGCCATTCCTCATAAGTAATCTTCACACTGATTATCCTGAACACGCCTTGGGAAATTTTAGCTTCCAGCTTGTTATGGTTAACATTAATTAATGTACAGAAAAAAAATCCATTGTGTTGAATGATTCAGAAAATTGCCTTCTGAGATGGGGGAACACCTGCTTTGTCACGCAGCTTTGAAAGAAAGCCTTTTAATTTTACTTCAGTGTTAAATTAAAGCAATTAAACTATTAGTCTCAAACCATATAACTCACAATGCTTCTGACTGTAAAACCATGAAACTAACACATGCTATATGTAAAACAGTTTGATAGATCAAGAATTAATATTATTTTTTCTTATTACCATAATAAATAAAGTGGGCATTTGCACTGACACCACGATATATCAGTAGTGATAATAAGGGAGTAAGTGAAGTCTTCTGGACTCAATCGAGCTGTGATGGATGTTTCCCTATGCAGAACACTACCTCTCCACTTCATTAATTTAAGGAACTCAGAACGTAACCACTGGTTGTTAATTAGGATGGCCGCTGTGATTCGGTGCACAGTGATACATGACAATAGAGACTTCGTGGATGGGTAAAGTCATTTAAGGTCATTCTCTCATTAAGAGGAAGTTTAATGACTTTTCCTTTAAACTCCCTCAGGTGTGAAAAAGACCTGTAGCTGTAAATCAAAAACAAAAACAAAGAAAAAAAGAATGTAATTTTTGTGAAATTGTAATGAATAATTTCTTGTGTCGTTTATGAGAAGGATTAGCAGTAGGGCCTGGGTTTGGTTAGAGCTACCCTATTTTGTAAAATGTTTGCATTTGGAAGAGACGAATGGAAAAGATTTTAACAAAATAAAAGCTATAATGCCAAAATGTACGAGACTAAATTTGAAATCAACATAATAACAAAGAACATAACCCATCCCTGGCGACTTGGATTAGACTAAAAAATGTGTTCTTATACAGAATATTTGACAACATTTTGCATTTTTTGTGTTCATGGCGCTAAATTTGATCTCTCTGCAGGTTGACCATCGATGCCGAGTGCCAGCTTAAACTGAACAACTTCCCTATGGATGAACACTCGTGCCCCCTGGAGTTTTCAAGCTGTAAGTTTAACCATATGCTGAAACCCTCCTGATTTACCCCTCCCTGTCTTCGTCTTCTCATACAAACGCAGCAAGGCCATAAACATGTCACATATGAGCAAAGACTAAATTTAAACAGCGATTATCCAACAGACAAAATCAAGGAATTAAAGCTGCAACCGTTTAAGATTTTCTTTGAGAGCACTCCAATTACCTAAAACAAGGCACATGAGTCATGCGTGTATTTATGTAAATAGGAAAGGAATTATGCATGTAGAATATGTAAAGTGTGCTTTAATGTAACTGCTTAGGCCTAAGATTGGTAAAAAGCAACAATGGCCTTTCCACAGATAGCGGCAGAAACTTGATACACGCCTTATAATGTGGAATATAAGAATAACAACAACAATAAAAAAAAACATTCAGTCTTTCATTTACTCAACTGATTTTATAGCCCAAGGCACAATTCATTGATTTTCCCCGAAACCTGTCAGTATTGTTCTAAAAGACATTTTAAAAAGTAGCACAAGTCCAAATGAGTCAGTCATTCCACGTTAGGACTGGACAGGGGTGAGTTATCTGTTGAAGCCACTGTGGATATATGGAGAGACACACCATGGGATATTCTCCAGAGAGAATGATTCCTAAATAGCTCCACTGCACAAGAAAGCAGACCTAAAAACGGAACACAAGCCTTCATTTAAATTTGATGAAAGCGATGGATGTTTTTCGGAACTTTGATGTACAGTATGAGCTCGATCTCAGAAGCAGCAGACGGATTAGTGTGCCGCATTCACATTTTATGAACATGTGCCACAAAGCATGGTCGACTTGCCAGCGCGACCTCTTTTGCGGCGATTTTGACTGTAGTCGGCCAAGAACGGGCCAAACTTTTTTGCTTCGAGACTTTTCAGACGCACAAAGAAGAGTATATTGTTTCAGTTTGCTCATTTTATTATTTGGATTAGAGCAGCTTTTATGACAGCACAACTGAGCCCAAAGTGAATTCATGGCACCGCGTGCTAGGCGCATTACTGTTCCAGCTTATCAAAAGAAGTCTGAATCAATAATGTGTCCTGAATGCATTACCAGTAAAGATGAAGTCTGCCAGCCTCCGTGGCTGTAATGTGGGAAATGGGCAGCACCTTTCATCCCCCTGCTCCTCTAAGGTCAGACATTACTGGATGTCTGAGAGCACTTTAGTGATAAAATCAGTGGAAGTTTGCTTTGAAAGCAGTTCATGTGCATTATTCAGACTACTCCCTCATCTGCTACACACAGCTCATCACTAGACTGAAGACTGTACTAGACTGAAATTTAAATAGAACTGAAAGAACATCCAACTTTAACACCCATACTAAGGGAAAGACTCAGTACGGGAGACAGTAAGAACACAAATTCGATACTCACATACATGATTTAATTAGGAAAATGCATTTGTTTGTCTAAATGACTCAGCTGTATTCCATTAAGATTGCTGTTATGTTTCGTATAATAGAGGATGCGCTCGCTGAAAGTAATAAAATTATAGAAATCCAACTTATCCCCAGCTACAGAGCTCTGTTGTAATCTTTGCTTTTAATTGAGCGCAGGATGTTAGTGAAAGAGAAGTTCTCCCCACAGATGGACTGGATATTTTGTCAACATGTTGTGCAGGAGTCTGTTATATAATGGTTCTTTCATGAAACATTTTATTTGCAAGCTTGCTGACTTGGTGGATATGAATCCCTCTAAAATAAAAGACTGCATAGCTATGCAGTCAAATCTTGAGCTTCTCTCCTGGCTTTAATGAGTTTGAAGTAATCTCCGTGTCCTCCCTTTCTCAGATGGCTACCCCAGGGAGGAGATTGTGTACAAGTGGAAAAGGAGCTCAGTGGAGGTTGGGGACATTCGCTCCTGGAGGCTCTACCAGTTCTCCTTTGTGGGCCTGAGGAACACCTCTGAGATTGTCAGGACCGTGTCTGGTAAGAAAATAAGCTGCTGAAAATTATAATTAAAACTCTCTTTTATTAATATGAACAGATTCAGTTAGGACAGTCAGGGTTTTTAGCATGTGAGGACTGCAGGTCAAGAACCCATCACAGATTTGATCACGAGTCTTTACCCAGTTTGCAAGGTGATCTGTCATGTGATGTGCAGTAGAACTGCATGCATAAAAACTTTGAATGCATCAGTGTTATTAGTAGGTGGCCACATCTGTACATCATATTACCACATAAATTTAATCATTCCCCCCGTTTCTCACAGAACCACTAGTTTTCATCCTTGACTGATCTTTAACTAGCTACAGCAGATCTGTAGACTGATCTAGTTGGTATCTGTTGCCGTCGGTTACAGCATGAACATTTAGAGAGACAGAGGCATAATGTGGAGTTTATCCATTTTTAGAGCCCTTCTTCAAGTAAACTCCAGAAGGGCTACCTATGGCTCACTTCCCCTTCAAGATCGATACACAGACGTTCAATAGAATTTTTTTGCTGCAGAGTAGCTTGGCACTTTTTAGTTTTACACAAATTGGATAACAGCATTCAAAGATGGCATCTCATTCATCTCAGTGAATATCGCTCACTCAACTTTTCTTTCCGTTCCCAGCATTTTTCACCATCCAACGTTTTCATTCTTCTTGCATATTTTAGACATATAATTGGAAATATCTATGGTTATATTTATATTCATAAGATGCCAGTGAGAGAGTGATGTACTTAATGGTTGGCAGGGAAATGCGATCCTTGTGAATGCAATAATGCCTGCCACAGAGATTAGCTGTAGACCAGAGCAAAGTTCCTTCGCATTAGATTAGCTGCTTTATCCAGAGGGACTGAAAGTTACTGTAAATGTCTGTTATGTAAATGCAATTAAAGCATTCCCTTGTATTCTCTAATGTTAAATTGCTTGGAAGGAAGAGCAGCAATTGCAGCATCTATTTGCCACAACTGTCCACTTTTAAATATGCGTTTTTGAAAGAGTCGTTATTTAAAAACATGGATGTACAAGTAGTTTTTAGCTTTAATGCCTGAGATATTCATTTAATTGAAGTCTGCTTTAGCAGGGTTTCCTGTCTTTACCATCACTTGCAGATGAGCACATCTAGTTTGGTATACTCAGCTGGCATACAGCTGTAGAGTTTTTAGAGTCCAGGATGACTTGGGAAAAGCAGTAAAAGAGAAAAGTTGTAAAGTGAAACAGCAAGTATGTCTGGCTTTAAATGCCCTTAAAATGTTTTTTATTGTGCTCTAGTTATTCTGTTGTGCTGTATTTTATTTATATTTTTATATTTCCTTCTTTTTGTAGGGTAGGTGCAATTTATAGCGTTCATTTTAAAAGTTATAGAGCTAACATTAGAAAAGTTTATAATGCCAGATGGTGGAGGTGGAAGGCTCTCCTCTGACAAACAGTTAACTTGGAGGTTATATATTGTGTATTGTTTTTGAAGTGCTTGCTGGGGGAGTAAAAAGCTGTTACTGCTGTTAGGTAATCCATTATTTTCTAAATGTGACAAATAGAAACTGTGACAAAACACCGTGAAGCATCAGATTTTTTTTTCATGTTTTTTTTTTCCCTTTCCTTTTGCCGCATTCCTTTTAAACAATATTAATTTACTTTCATAAAATACGAATAATTTAATTATCTAATTGCATGCACATCGCTGTTGTAAATTTTCAGCTTGTTCTTTGGGATATATGTACTTGTATGCACTCATACAAACAGGAGTTACTGAATTCACCCAGCCATTGTAGAAATTGCCACAGTTTTGAAGAATGACACTGAGTGTTTTGTGCATGCACATTCTCAGACACACAAAGCAGCATAAAGAGTATTCTGGTGTATATAGAGGATGTGCATTGCAATGCCCAATGCTTAAACTGTATTAGTATAAGATAATTTAAAAAAAGAAAAAAAAAAAGAAAAATCTTTGGATTTATTTTTTCTGTTTTAATGAATGAATGTTTCAAGTGACAACATGAAAAGGCAATCTATGTAAGAGGATGAGCCGTAGTGGAGAATTTTCAGAGTCCTCTGCCTCTCTCTCCTTTTGATCTGGGTTGTTATTTCCACAAACCGCCATCTGCTCCGTTGTCAGAGCAGAGAACCTTGACTGTGGCTGAGAGACCTCTTGTCTCATTTTGCAGTCAGTTTGGGTATCTGACCTGCTTCAAGATTCGTGAACACAACATCTGTCTCAAAAAGCAGTCAGTTAGGGCATTATAATTACCCACTCATCTCAATTGCCACGCAATGCATAGCGCAGGACTAATACTTTATATGCTGCATCATTGTCAGCCCTATTAAGCTTTCTACTCAGGTTTGATAAGAAGAAGAAGAAGAAAAAGAAGGTTCTAGAAATCTCCAACGCTGGTGATCTAGTGGTTTCTGTACGATTCCCTTGATCGTCGTAGTTATAAATCCACATCTTTGACAGTAGATTTTAGATATTAGAAAGTCTGATTTTTAATTCCACTGCAGTAAATTCAGTAGAGAAGTCGTTTGATGTTCAATGCAGTGCATTACTTTTAGCTAAACATTAAAAGTGAAATCTCTCTAAAGTAATGTCTTGAATAAATATGATGTAGCCACCTATTGACTTTAAAACAGAACAAGTTCATTTAGGTTCAGTTCTCTAAAGCACAGCTTTTCAAAGGAGGGTGGGTAGAGTCTTTAAGACTCTGGTTGTATGTTTGGGATCACTGTCACGAAGCAACGTGAAACTGGCACACCTTCCTGATTGTGCACGTCAAGTGACTAAAAATCTTTGCACATGCATGTTTTCATTTTGACTTTTGAATTTAATTCATCTTCTTATTAAATAGAATTGCATTTTTAATTTTCTGTTTATATAATTATATATGTAGAATGTGACATCTATGTGTTACATATAAATATAAATATACTAACGTAATAATTATATAATATGCTTTGCCTTTTTTATGTTGTTTTTATTTCCCAACGTTGTTTCTCTGCCGATTGCTGCATTTTGTAATTGCAGCAGTCGACTGCAGACTAAAGTGTAGTGAACAGGATGACTGCCCTTCAGTTGGATCGCCGCCAGCTAAAAAGATTATGTGTCTTTGCCCTCCCCGGTGGGTTATAGTTAGTTACAGTTATTCTTTTAAAACGTTATTTTAATTTAATTTCAAGCTCTGTGTTGAACCAGTTCAACTGAGTCGAAACAGGTCACGTAAGGAAACAGAGGGCCACATAATGGTAAGCTAAGCAGACAGGCATTCAGGTGAATTGGCCCATTCCAGACAATGATGACTGTAGCAAATAGCCAGAGGAAGAGATTGCCTCTCATTTCGTGGGACAATCCAATCTCTCCCAGGCTCAACTTGTCACAGCACTGTTCTCCCACTCTAATGTATTTGTGATTTTTTTTTCTGAGTATCTTATTTAAGAATATATGAATAGATCATAAAAAAAGGTGCATTATTAAAGAATGATTGAGTGATATTGTAAGTGCAGGGGCTGCGGGCACATGACATCTGCAGTTGCATTGTATCATTTTATAAAGGCTATGTCTGTTTTTATTTGGTTTCTCTTCCGTCCCTCAGCCAGTGTCCAAAGGCTTGGTCTCTCAACTTGTCACTTCACATCAGGGCTCTCTGTATCGCCTGCAAGCCTATACCTGAATATACAAACACAAAGACACATGCATTTGCATTCATACACAAACTCAAAAGGGATACAAGGAAAAAAATATTTTATTGTGACAAGCAAGAAGGCTTAAAGGTAGACCAGTGGACAGGATAGGGAAAAGATAGATGCAGAGGATTTGAATGTCAGACAGCCGAGGCACCACGGCCACAGCTAACCTTACAGTTAACCCCTCAGCGACCTGGTTAAGCATAGTTCCAGAAGCTCTATTCACCCATCTGTCATGCTGGAGTTCAGTGATAATCAGAAGCGCAGATAAAAACAGCAAGTGAGGACACTGAAAGTTGTTGAATGGGGGGAGGAGCAGACAACAAAATAGAGAGCAATGAAGGAGCGGTGGTTGTAGCATTTACCGGTATCTGTCTGCAGTAAAACATTACTGCTTTGAGTTTTCACACATTTACAAAGATCAGGTGCACAGGGGCGCGACGCTTTACTGTAGTTTGGGTGCGTGTCTTATTTAAAACATAACAATATAAAGATATATTGTCATATCGTGACAGGGAACACACCCTCAAAACCAAACTATTTTTTTTAATGAATGGAACATTACTGGTGACTAAACAAGAGGGGTGTGGCTGCATTGATACATTAGAGAAGCAAGTGTGTGAGAAGAGAGCGAGAGAACAGAGATGGGTGCTGCATTATGGGTAAAGATTGTTTTTTCTTTTAATCAAGAAATTATTTTTATTCCAGTTCTGTTAAATCACATCACCTGTGTGCTACATTTAGTTTAACTGTGAAATATTACCACAATAATATTTATAGCCATCTACCTCGTTAGTTAGAGAAATGAGCGTATAAAGTATCTCTTAGGTGGGCAAGGTGTTTTTCCTTCCAAGCATAAAACGAATCAGTGCCATTAGCTGTTTTTCCTTTTTGCAGCAAACTTTGCTTTCCTTAGTAGTGAATGTGAGACGTTATGGGCCGGACATGAGGTGGTTAATTTCCTGTCCTTTTAGCTGAGCACAAATATACTCTTTGTGCATCAGCCAGTAGGAACATATCTGTGTGTGTTTGACAGTATGAGTGCTTTGGTCCGTGCCTTTGTCCATGAATTATTGCATGTTTTTTTGTGTCCATTTGCTTGCGTGCACATTTCAGTATGTGCTCTCAACTGGATATGAGCCTTTTTTTTTTATGTATTGGAAGCTATTCTTAGAGTGACCTTCCAAAAGCCATGCCGTGCAGTGCTGTTGTCTGTGTGCGTCCGCCTGTGTGATTTAGGTTGAGTGGAGAAGGCCCAGGGACACATCAGTGGCCTTCTCCAGATTACGGAGCTCCTCAGTTTGCAGATGATTCTTTGATGGGGCAAATCTGGAGGCATTGTGGTCGAGAGGAAGTGACTTAGAAAGAAGAAGCAGTCAGCAAGGAAAATACATGAAAACACATGTGGACAGGGTACAAGCATGCATATATACCATTCATGTAAAGACAGTCGCTCTAAAGTGATAAGCTTAAATACAGGCCATTTACGATTATGGCATGACAAAGAAAATCAGTGTCATGTCTTTAGCCCTGCAGCACTGTAAAAGCCTTCAACATTGATTCCACAGACACCCACAACTTGACAACTCGAAAAGGTGATTCTAATACAGGATCACCGAAACAGAGAAATATTTTATATTATATACAGAAACCCCAAAAAAGTTTTTCTTTTAGAAGTTATTACTATTTTATTTCTGTCTCAGGAATATATCAAATTCAACATTTTTGTTTTGGTAATACAAATACAATGATTTTTTTAAAAATCTGTTTTTAAAAACTTTACTTAAAAAAATGACAAAGACGTGACAAAAAACATGACAAAGTTGTTGCAGTGCTGTCTTGCTATTCCAGATCAGACAAGGTTATTCTTATGTCACATATAGTTTCAGTGGCAGAATTTTAAGGCAATGTAAAGCTAAAAAGGTTTCACAGAAGCTTGTACAGTCGAGACAAGAATGCCTGTCGCTGCCTGCCAGGTTTAATTAAAGAAAACATGGAATGAGACAAAAGGCAATAAAACTAACTAAATTGGGACTTTGAATCCCTGATCAAATAACACACAATACGATCCAGAATACTGTATGTAATTATTTCACTTTATTTCACTTTCTAGTAGATTCTAAGTTATTTCTAAGTTGGCTTGATGAAATATGTTTTCATTTTGTTTGTTTGTTTTTTTTATTTTTTGGATGATGGCGATGATTTTATCTAAGGGCTCGGTCAGCAATCCACTGGCAGCCACCAGTTGCTAGGGAAAAAATGTGGATTTCCCAACTGGGTAAAAAGTGGCTGCTGGAGGATGATGGCAGTCGGGGGGAAATTGGTTGCAACAGTAACAGCCACGCCAGTCAGTGCAGCGACTACAATTTGCTAGGAAAGAAATGTGTTCCTTGACGGGTTGGCAAGTAGTTGCTGGTCTGTAGGTGAAATTGAGTGATAGCGTGCTGCTCCGAAAATCTCATTGTGATTGCTTTGATCACTAGCAGATAGCAGCAGTCACCCATAGTTAACACACGATAAAGACTCCTCAGTGAGCGGCTTTGAACTTGCAAAAGGACAACACAAACCAGAGCCTGAGAACATTTACCTTCAAAGTAAGGATGTTTATGGTGCAGCACCCTATTTGTAACTAATTTCGTCCATTCAGCAACCAGTTAGGTAACCAGTTAGGGAGTACATATTTTTCAATAGCAATTGCTGGTGACCAGAGGGGCACTGACCAGTTTAGAGCGTGTGTGACTGAGGGCTTAGATGTTTATAGTTTCTAAATGGTTAAGAAACACTGAAACAATCTAATATCCATGGTGTGACTCTGTTGCATTACTAGTGACTCTCTCTAATCCTCTCCTGCCCCGCCCCCTCTCACTGTGAGTTCTCCCTCTTGCTTCTGGTTGATAGGTGTGATGGGCAGGAGTGGGAGGGAAAATGCTCTGACTCAGCCAGAATTCTCCTTTTGTCAAGTTAAATACAAGTTTAGACTTCCCCCATCCCCTCCCCCACGCTCCATATAGATATTTCCCATTTTTTCCCATACACCTGCCCCATACACTAACAGTATTCATATTTACGAGTGTTGGCTCTATAGAGTCCCTCCGCCCCCAGCCCTTCTCCCTTGTGCACTCATACAAAGAGATGATTTTTATTTTGGACCTGGCGTATTCCTGTGTCCTACTTTGCATGCATCCTCCCCTCCCCCTCTGTTTATCGCTCTCTTTCTTTCTGCCTTTCTCAGTCGACAGTCTAATAAGCCAGTAATTAACACCTGAAAAAAAAAAACAAAAAAAACAGGGAATGGGAATAGGCCATAGGAGAAGAAATTGCTTTGGGAAAATAAGACTGTTGTTTTCCTCCTCGTTGATCACCTGCATGTAAAAGGCTGCCTGTGGGGACACCAAAGGAACGCAGATTTAGAAAAATCAATTGTTTTGCTTTTAAATCTGTCTAAGATTTTATATTGTCAGTCTAGTCTGTGTTAGATATTTGTTATTTTGCAGTGGACAGACCATAAAGAACACAGGGAGAAGAATTGAAGACAGTGAGTGATAGTGCCTGACAGATAGAATAACGTTATCAAAGGCAGCACATTGCTTCATCTATGCAGCCTGACAAAGTCCTAACCTCTTAACATGAATACTCGAGTCTCACTGCCCTTACACTTTTTTAACTGCATCTAGTGATGCCAAACGATGCTACAACACTAGTATTATTGATTATTATTTTTTCTATTTAAAAGATTGAGCCAATACTAAAAGAAAGCTATGAGTATAAATTATTAGAAGAGCAAAAAGGAGTCCATTGTAAAAGAAGATGTAGCATAGATAATGGATTAAGCATTAAGCACAATACTTTCACCTTTGGAGCATTAATCTCAACATTCACGCACCGTTATTGTGCCCATTTTTCTTATGTGGCAGATGGAGAGACTGAGGGGTAGAATGCACATACACGTGTATATGTGCGTGTGCACACTGCAGAAAGTGCTTTTATGGGGAAAGGGGCTATATATTTCCACCTTCTACAGTTTTAAGACCAGGGCAATGCAGAGTGATATTTTTTAATCGATCGTTATGTGTAATGTGTAGATGGCCAGAAACTTTGTATTTTTATATAATCATTATAATCACAGAGATTTGTGGAGAAGGAGGGATTTTTGTAAAAATGAAAATGAATTTTTGGGATCTCTTCTTCTGACCCTGTTGAGATGGATGCAGATGGTCTGGAGGCTAAAAGCAGCTCAGAGGAGTTCTGTTCTGTGGAGCAATTGTTCCTAGGGCAAGCCCTCATTGCTCAATAAACTGTTATAAAGTTTCGTGCCAGAGCCCTAGTTATTCTTCCCAGTCCGCTTATTAGCCTTGGGTAATAATCTGCAACTTAGGGTTTCAAAGTAATTAGCCACAAGGCTAGAATTTTTGTGAAACACTCAGTGTCTGGCCAGTTAATATACACCATAAGAGGATAAAACTTACAGTTGCCATAGAACAGAGTAAGCAGACTCCCATAAATAATAATCATAATGACACCGCATGGCACCTAACCCAAATTCAAACATAATTAATAATTTTTTTTTTGTTATTTCATCAGAACTCTGTAGTATCAATATGTCACATGCGGCATAAGATATTACAATACACATCCTTGGAAGGAGCATGTTATGCTAATAAGGCTGATACACACAAGCAGACCTATTACTGGTAAAGTTAACATAGGTTGCAGTGAAATTATATCTCAAGTCACCCAAGCTTGGACTCTGTTTACAAAGAGGATTAAACTTCATTTACATGAATATTTTATCTTCAGAGAAACTATCCAAGGGCTGCAGTGTAGATGCAAGATGACTGGAATAATGTGCAAATCTAAGCACCAAAGATATATTCCAATAAAAATGCCGTCTTTAAGAATTTTTTTTCATGCGAGATTTTTAAATTGTTAGGGACACTTGGACTGAGTTTACATAGGCGCAAATTAGTGTTATAGTTTTGGGCAATAAAGTTGAAAAGCCAGATATATTTAATAATATTGCAAAGCTTAACACGAGTTATCTGTAATAGCCCAAAGCTATTGGCAATACAATGAGCACCGATTGTCTTGTCTCAAACAGTATTTCTCTGAACGTGTCCATCTAACTAGATTTAAGTATATTGCACAATTATATCTAAAAAATACAGTAAAAATAATATTATATATATATATATATATATATATATATATATATACACATATATATAAATATATATATATATATATATTTTTTTTTTTTTTTTTCTTATTTTTTTTTTTTTTTTTTTTTTAAATCC
>VUQR01014097.1:9459-21800 GCA_015108515.1 Hemichromis elongatus | reverse complement strand
CAATCTTTGCAGTTTAAAAGTCTCTTTCTTTTGTTATTCTACTAAGAGTACAAGAAAAAAAATTAGGCTTTTATTCAGTGTAAGAACTTTCCAAGCATTTCATTTCCCGTGTCTTTGAGACGAATTACATTGAGAAGGGAACTCATTCGTAGTGGGAAGATATATTCAAAAGGCTGAGAAGAAGAAGTCCGGTGTTGTTTCAGTATTTTTTTTCTTCCATTAAAAAAAAATGTCTGAATGTTTAGAGAGCAGAAAATAAATGAAAGGTTTCTGAACTGTAAATATGATACAGTAGGCACCAGTATGCAACTAATGGAGAGCTCACTGATTTGTACATAAATTATCAATAAAAAACTGGTCAAACCCTTGGGATATTTTGTAAAGGGTATATATTTTGTAATTTTCAGCATTGTTATTATATCAACGTAAAGTATATCACACCTATTATATTATGGTTTTACCAACCATGTGGAATATTCGGGGGAAATTGGGTATTTATTTATTTATCCATTGCTGGTATTTATTTATTTCTTGAAAAAAAATGCATTTTATGCTAATATAGCCCCTGAGAAGAAATGCAGAATGCTGTCATTTATATCAAAGATACATTTTTGTTTAGTGTGTCAATGGAGCTTGAGCTTATTTATCTTGTGTTTTGTTGTGATCAATGTACACTACTCTCACAAAAGCCTGTCAAACTGTTATATTTGTTAAATTAGTGGCTTGCAGCATTACCTGTTGTGCATCTTCTGAGTAGTAGACTTTATTTAACAAAAAAATATATATATATAAATATATAAAAACAGTTCCCAAGCCACCAGAAGAAGAACATGTGCTTGTCTAAATGACTATTAATTGCATTCACTTTTCCAGCCATCTCATTGGTTTGCTTTGGTCTTGACATCTGAAATAAATAAAGCATCTCTGGTGATACAAATATATGTATTTACCAGATTATGTCATATTTCTTACAGTTCTTTCCCTTTTGTATTAAATGGTTGTCCTGTTGTGTTACAAAGCTACCACTTAGTAGTCTGAATCTGTCCTCAGTGTGAACATATGCTATTTCTCACATCTTTAGGGTTTCCAAGTGTGTCAGTAGCAATGTAAACTGGTCCTCATCAGTGTTTGTTCAAAGAAGTGTAATGGAGTGACTACATCTTATAAAGTGCCAAACTGACACACACTGAATAGAAAATATATAACTTTAATATCATTTGTGAATTATCATATACTACTTTGTAAAAGAAAAGACATGATAAAAGGGGACGGATCAGCAGGAGCCCTGGATTTCTTTTTTCTTTTAGTTCAAATGTGACATGATGCAGAGCCAAAAGCATCAGCTATGCTCGAATGAACATGAAACTGATAAAAACGATCAAGGTGAAATGGAAATTACTTGACTGTGTGACTTACCTTATTAATGCTGACAACAGGGTGCGCTGTGTTTTAAGTGAGAGTCTAAAAAACAAATATTATGAAATATATTTTTTTTTTTCCATAATAGATGCTTGTTGATTGATTTCTTTTGTCTGTGTGTGCTCTACAGAAAATGTAGAGATGGAAAATTGTGTGGGAGGTACTCAAGTGTGTTTATTCTCAGTAGCGTGCATGTTGAATATGTTTGAGGTTTAAAAGGGATGTTTAGAAGAAATGGGACTCGCTCATCTGCAGGTGAATCCTTAATCCTTTGCCTGCATCGACATGGACACTTAACACTGTACTTATTTTTGATGTGATTTTATTTATTTTGGGACCCACAAATGAGTCATGTATGTGAACAGCACATGTTGACATTTTCTAATGTGTGTATTTTGTCAAACTGCAGAAAAGAAAACAAGCGCTGGAATCACAGAGCCCAGTAAAAGGTATTCTAAGGCTATATACATTTTACACAATTCTCCATACATACAGTATAATAGTTGTCTCCCATCTATGTAAATTTGGTTATTGTATAAAATGGGCACTGATCAATTCTGTTAGGCTCTGCATAATAAATTATACATGTGAAGATAAAAGTCCTTTTCATAAGAAAATTGCACATAGCTGTGGAATTTTACAATAAAATGATCGCATTTATCAGTGTGTACAGGTTCATTTATTATTATTACTAATTTTGTTGTTGTTGTTGTTGTCGTCGTTATTGTGGGGTGCACAGTGGTCAGTGTGTTCTACCTCTCCCTGCTTGAATACTCTGGCTTTCTCACACAGTTTCTATGCTGGGGTTAATTATCCTGTAATAACAACACATGAGGTAATCACTGAGCATCTGGATCCTTCACATCCACCTTTTAAAAATGATTCTCACATTTAAGTCAAGAATGGAGCTCTTGCTTTTGTAGTTGTCTGGCTGGTGCCTGTACCAGCACTTTCAGTTTCTGCCATCACGATTCACCTCTTGCAAGTATTTGGCAGTATCATTTTCTCAGCTGTTCTCAAACAGCTTTTTGTGCTTAGGGAAATTTTGCACTTTTCTTTACACCTCGCATAAAGATGCTGCCCGTGTTTCTTGGAAGCTTGGAAGTGAATTGCCTTTTAGTAAACAATCTTACCTTGTCTCTCTCTCTCTTGCGCTCTCTTTAATGCGCACGCATGCAGTTTTAAAAGGGCTCTTGCAGAGAACAAGTTTCTTGTTTTGATCCATTTTGTGCCGAAAAAGCAGGAACAGTGACACATTATCATGTCGTGTACTGTTTATGCATTAGGAAAAAGATTTCTACAGAGACACTCGTTGTTTTTGGAACTCTTGCAATTGCTTGCTTGGGTTGCATGTTTAATTTGCCCAAGTCCAGCTGAACCATGCTCGGGACCACATTTTTAATGTGGTGCTTGGCAAGGTTCATGTCACTGAGCCCAGCTACATCATGCAGCATTCAATGACAAAATAAGCAGTATTTTGCAGGCTAAACATGCTTAGTGCAAGTTACAATCAAGCCTAACAATATTGGACAATCACACCATTGTTGTAATTTTGACTCTGCATACCATGTAAGTGGATTTTAGTGATTGAAGTGTAGCTTGAAGTTTTCAGGTTTTATTCAAGAGGTTTAACAAAAGCACTACATGAACTGTTTGGGAACTACAACAGCTTTATTCATTTATTTTCAGAGCCTCAAATGTAAGTCAACATCTGACTAAAGAAAGCAGTGTCGTGGCCAGGTGAAGCAGGTGTGAGATCTGGAGTTGATTGTATTTGTCAGCTATTTACTGGAACTCTCAACATGGGCTCTAAAGAGATATTGATTCAATTATCATTAAGGTGATAAAACAAAAAGAAACCCATGAGAGCAACCAGAACAACTTGGAGAGTGGCCAAAATCAATAATCTGGTGTATTTTTAAAAAGAAGGAAAGCACCTGTCAGCTCAACAAAACTAAATCCTGGAAGATCCCAGAAGTTAAAATGATCATTGAAAAACTAAATTCCTTGGCTAAGAAAACCTCCTTCCTAGTCTGTAGCCGAGTCTTATCATTGCTAGGTTATTAAAGAGTATATTATTCAAAATTATTCAAAACAATCTCTAAATATTTAAAATTATGTCATTTGAAACATATATTACACTATTTATGTGGATTGTGTTTGTGCTGTACTGCTAAAGCAAATTCTGTCATTTCCAACAATGCTGTGCCCGTGTATGTCCAAGTGCACAAAGACCAATGTATTACACAGTTTATTATTATTACAGTGCTGTACAGTATTACAGCTGTACAGCATATTTATTTCATATCTTGTGGACACACATTAACATATTTAATAACTGTCTATCCTCTACATCAAATGACTAAACGAGATACTTCAAAATAACCATCCAGGCAAGTTGTTATAATTTTAACAAAGGAGATCGCTGATGCTTTGAGGAAGGACATTGTAAAAATATATATTTTTGTACTTGCAATGTGCTATGATACTGTTAGCTTAAAGTTAAATACCAAGTAAGGGCATTTTGTATTAACATGCTTTGTGTAAGCCCTACATAAACCCAACAGAAGCTTATTTTTTTTTATTTATGTGTCATCCTTTTTTCTTTTCTTTTTTTTACATCGTGCACTGTGTGGTTTAGTCCAGCGTCTCTCTTCCTTCCAGGAAAGTGCACTTGAAACAGAGCAGCAGTTGGCTGCTGGGCCCCTGTGTTGGCACCTCTCTCTCCGGGCAGGGTGGCAGCTGCAAAGGACAGCAAGTGAATCCCTCTGATTATTACACAACCGTCTGCAATGTACCACAGCACCGTGCCATCATAGCTAGCCCTTTCATCAACTGAGGTACAAGCTCTTCAGTCAGTGCAGAGAAGGGAGTACAGGGAGTCCTGTATTAATAATGCAGTCTGCACATGTCTCACTTTTTAGGACTTCACCTCAATGCTTTGATCCCTGTAAGATATCCAAAATATAAATACACATCTATGTTTTTTTTTAAATGCCATTTTAAAAAAGCTGTTAGACTGTTTATTTTCTAACTTATGGTATCCGTCAGTAAAGTATTCATTGTTTTCTGTGAAAATCTTAATAAAATAATTTAAATTTTTTATTTTTTTATTTAACCTAAGATATTTTTCAGATGAAAATGTGTGTAATTTATTTAAAAATTAAAATATAAAGTTCATTAGTGCTTTCCAAAAACCGTGATTTCCATTAGTCATGCAATGATGTATGAGAAGGACATTCGGTCACACAGGAATATTTGGTAACAACCTATTAACAACTGGTCATTAAGGAAAAAATGAGTGTTTCCTGACCTGGTGTGAATGCTTGCTGGCAGTCAATGTCTAATCAAGTGCTAAAGCCCCCGTCATGCAAGACCAGACTCAGGTCGATAGCCCTGAGACCAAAAAACGATGGGAAATCACAGCAGTCTGGTAGAGAGCAAAGAACTTGAAAAGAGGTTTTCAGTGCAGCACCGTACATCTCTTTGTAACCAGCTTCACTAAGCGAAAGCCAGCAACCTCCATCAATGACTTGCCAACCAGATAGGGAATGCACATTTTTCTCTAATGACCAGAGGTTGTCAGTGGGTCACATACATCCCTATCATCATGATGAATTGTGACCATTTTAATCCCATGTCTAAGTCTACTGTGAAAATTCCTTACAGACATGATGGGGCATGTTTTGTTTTTTGCTTAATTTTTTTTCCTACTAAGGCAATAATGACTTGGATACAGTAATTCAACAACAGAAACAAAAATTACCTCAAAGCTTAAAAATATTGAAAATATTAAACTGATTATAAAAGGAACAACTTTTTATACTCATTGTTGTCCCTTGTTTTAAACACCAAGAACCTTATAGTTACACATAATATTGATTATCCAAGAACCATTAATATGAATTTTATCAAAATTTATTATCTGCTTAACTAAACTGTTAAATCTTTCTTTGTGTGCCTCGCTTATTTAAAAAGGGAAGCCATATAACAAAACCGAGGAATGCAACACAATTTTTTTTTTAAAAAGGAGTTCAAGTGAAAGGGTAACTACAGTTCTCTGGACCATTGTTAATAAATATTATATGACCACATCATATTAACTGTCTCCTGAAACTATTCTCCACATGTTACCACCACTTCACAACAATCAAAAAAGTAAATCAAAGAAATGTGATTTCAGTAACAGCTGAAGTAGTGACTTCTTTTGGAAAGTTGAAAAAGGCATGATGCTAAAGATAACACCACGTTATATCAATATACGGCAGTCTTCATTAGATATGACATTCAGTGACTTTTGAACTACTGAATCAATGATGCTTGTTGGGATGTAAATGTCAAGCTGGAAATAATATGACCTTTCACATTAATTTAGACTATGTTTCCTGTATTAGCACTGAGTGCTGGTTAGAGTGTCCTCGAATGCCTGTGTTTGTAATTTTCCACTGCATATAGAATTTTTCAAATGTTTCTCTCTCTGCTTATGATATGTATTTATCTATATGTATTAATTGGGTACGCATGTTTCTGCTGGGTTTTCTGCATGCCTCATTAACAGCTCCACTGTAATCTGCTTGGGATTAGTAACACTCTGTGCAGGGTAACAGGGGAATGGTTGCATAACTTCTTCCTTTAGCCAAGACACTCAGTATAAACTGGGATTAATAACCAAGGCTGACTGTCATGATTCTCCCATCCATTATCACCAAAGGCAAATCATGAATGTGATTGTAAATGCACTACATTTGCATAATGCATATGCATTCAACTATTTACTAATTACTGACAAAAAGTGTGATAATGAATTTGCCTTTTTACTTCACGAGTCCAATATGTGAAAGTGGAAGCTTTCAGGTGGAAGGATCCTAACGCAGCCACCACCGGGCGAGAGGCGGAGTACACCGTGGAAATGTCACCTGTCTGTCACAGGGCTAATAAAACTGGGTATCTGGGTAATATTGTGTCATATTTGTCACCAAAAGAGCTCTGACCCATTTAGGTCTCCTGTGGGATCTTGGTCCAGGATGATCCCTCAGGTTCTGCAGGTTAAGTCCGTGAGCTGGGCTCAGTTTCACAGATATTTTAAAGTATTTGTAAGTGGGGAGTTTGGAGGCCAGATCAATGACTGGGGCTCTTTGTCATGTTTTTTCAGTTGTTGCTGAGCTGTTTTTGTATTATGGTAGAGTACAATGACTAGCTGGGGGTGGCCACTGTTACCATACAGTGGCTTAATATTTCAAACACACTGTTTTTGATCGGTATATTTAGCTGCCACCATAACATCAACATGAATGCCAAACCCCAATATTTCCAAACAGTACATTGGATTTATACATCTACAATTTATCTTGGAACTGGTTAGTTAAAAGCAGTTGTAAAAACATAACACTTAAAATGGGGTCAGCAGCTGCTGGTACAGAAAGAAAGCAAAAAGGGTTAAAACCATTTAATAGGCTCAAAGAATAAATTAAGCAATTATTAAATTTTCAAAAGATAAACTAAACTTTTAAAAGTTTTATTTCTTTTTGTGGCTCGTAATATTTTACCTTTCACTAAATCAAATTTAAATCCAGTAAAGTGGAAGTAGGAAGGAGAATGAGTGAAGTTCAAAAACAAGAACAACAACTATTAATGCTGAATATGATGCTGAAAAGCTGTTTGTCATTCAAAGTGTCTCAAAACATACCCATCTAGGTGTTCAGAGAATCCCTGTAGTGTTTTCAGATTTAAAAAGCCTTATATTTTTAGCTGCTAATTAAGCCTCCAGTGACTCAGACTGAAGAAAAACAAACTGTATTAGAGGCACTTTTACCTTTAGATTGCCACTGTAATCATCTGAAGTGTATAGTGGCTGATGTGTTAAAAGTGTGTATTAAATCTAAATCAATGGAGAGTTAAGAATTATAGTACGTGTTTTTCTACTTTTCCATTTGCTGAGTACAAATTTGACCCACATAGAAAGGCTTAAAAGCTCTTTTTGTTTTTTTTCAATGTGAGACCTAAGATCTAACACAGTATGACAACCTTGCACAATGTCTTTTTGTAGACAAGGTACATTTACTGGGAATTGAAGCACCATAAAGCACAGACTTTATGGATAACTTACGTTCAATGATCCGTGATACTTGGAGCTGTAGATTCTAGGCTTCCCATAGTTGTTCAGTAAATTTATCCATTGCTTTTATAGTCTGACCTTTACGGAGGTTTGGAAGGATTCTGAGTTTGATTTAAAAGTTAATAGTAATTTAGATGAAGGCAGTAATTCTAAAAGCACATCTAAATATGCTTTTCTAAAGCATAAAATATACATATACACCTCAGCCACTGGGAAACCATTGACGCACCAGTAGCTGTCAGCAA
This sequence comes from Hemichromis elongatus, assembly GCA_015108515.1. Classification (NCBI taxonomy): domain Eukaryota; kingdom Metazoa; phylum Chordata; class Actinopteri; order Cichliformes; family Cichlidae; genus Hemichromis; species Hemichromis elongatus. Next base: position 14,021 of record VUQR01014097.1, on the reverse strand, counting down.
AGGGTAATGTGCTTTCTCAGACAGGTAGATGTTTGGATAATCATAGAGAAAAGTGATGTGAAGATGTCCAGCTAATAAGCATGAATACATGGCCAGTTACAATGCAAAATTTTTCTATTTTATGAGTTCAGAATATAATCTTTAATAAAAAGTGGCTGCAAGAAGGAATATTTTCTACAATTTTTTACTCATAGGATTGGTGTACTGGGGAGCCAGAATAGAGGATATGTTGTTAGTATCGAAACTTGTTGACAGCACCAGCTAACAACTAATAACGAGAACAGCGACAACTAAGAACAGTTTGCCAATTTTATCATCCCTCAAAGGTGTAACTTGAAGATAACATTTGTCAGTAGAAAATTACACAACTCAGTGCACCCACCCAGGCCATGCTTGGCCTGAGGGGAATACGAATGTTTTTAGTAGTTATTTGTCTATACCATACAAGCATCTGCCCTATAGCATGCCCTTAAACCATTCAGTATTTATCTCATGTAAGCTTTTGCCAAAACAAGTGAGCTACAGTTTTGGTCAGAAGTTTACATATATACTCATCGTGGGCACTGATGTCATGGTATTTTTGGCCTTTTGATAGTTTTCTTTAGCAGTTCATTTTCAATGGTGGAATGATGGTACATCATCCAGCTATAATGGCTTTAACAAAAACAATAACTGAATGCACAAAAAGTATAAATATAGGATCAAATATATACATACATCCCCAGTAATATTAGGTTAAATTTCCCTTAGCAAGTTGCACCTTTACCAGACACTTCTGGTAGTCATCAACAAGCTTTAGCAAAATTCTGGCAAGATACTGGACCACTGTTTTTGACAGAATTGCTAGAAGATAGACATTGGGGCTTTGAGAAGGCTATTCCATAATCTTAATGTCAGCCTGGTTTATCATGTTAATTTTAGCTTGTTTTATCCATTCAAAAACCTGTTTTCACATGTGTTTGGGATTAATGTCCTGTCGGAACACCAAATTGACAACTGGTTCAACACTGGTTTGTACAGCTTCTCAAGTTTGAAAGCTTTACAATTTTTTTGAAACTGTTACGTCCCCACATGACAGCTAGGCGAAGAGGGTGGGGGACAGTAACAACTGGATCCACATGGGAATGAAAAGTACGCCAGGGAGAGGTGTTTAACACAAAATAAATCTTTATTATAATCAATTAACTCAATAATCATAGAACTGGAAACAACAAAGAGGCAGCAACGCTGCTTTGATGATAAATTAGACAGGCCAACCCAAAGAAATGGTGGCGGCTTCAGCTAAGAAAACAATTATAACGACTCAACAGAAAAAGACAGCAACGCTGATCTTAACAATAACCAGGTAGGCCAAACCAAGAAATGGAGGCCGCGTTTCTTAAGAAAAACCACTGCTCAATTGAGATTTACTCACAAAGAGCCATACACAGTGGGACTGGTCACGCACACAGCAGGCCTTTTCCACATCTAGACCAGAATCACACACTGACCAGCACAGAGGAAATCCACCTGAAGCCTCTCCCACACTCATGCTGCTCTCCACCAGCTTATATCACCTCTGGAGGGTAATTGGAGGTAAACGATGGCAGATGAGCGGCAGCTGTGTCCTAAGAAAAAAGGCAGGGGCGGAGAGGGACAAAGGGAGGGGCTAGAAAGCAGGAAGAAGAGAGGGAGAGGACAACACCACGCCCACACACACCCACAGCCCCACAGGATGTAACAGAAACCTAACCATATTTTCATCAAAACTAAAATCCTTAACATGAATAAACATAAAGTAAAAATAAAAACCCTATTAAACCCATGTTCTTGTGAAGCTTTACTGGTGGTTATTTCTGTAAAACTGAAAAAAAAATTATACAAGAAATTTAGTGAATTCCCCTTTAATTATTACTACATGCAAAACCCTCATCAAACTAAGACAACAAACATAAATAAACTACATAAAACTTCAAATTAAAGACAATGCACAACATATATTACTCAAATATAGTTGCACAAATTTGGCATCTCACAGATAGGCAAAGCTTTCTGATGTTAGCTAGAGAGCTAAAGAGAGTACCAAAGAGCAGCTAATGTAGCATTAACTTGATGCCACCTTGCTGTATGTAACTGTTGCACCTTTGGTTAAGGACATATCCACTCTGTGGTTCAACTACAGAGAGAGAACAGCTTTGCCTGTGCAGTTTGTGCTGCTGTCAGTGTAAGTGAAATGAAAAGAGAACCGTGAGTTAACTCCTAGTGAAAAACCCCACTACCAACTAGGTCCACTGGAGACCATCAAAGTATCTATCTGGGGATTAGAATATTATTTACAGATTTATTTAGTAAATACACATTCCAGTATGTTTATAACTTGTGAGATAGCAGGACATTGACCACTTTTAATTTTCCACCCTGTCCCTAATTTTTCAGCTTTGAGTCCATGCTCATAATGAGGCTGCTGGCTTTCAGCTGGCTCTGAGTTTAGGCGAGCTTTAGCTTTTGTTAACGTCTTTAAAATATCCATGCTCAGCTGGGTCATGATGAGCAGAGTGATTTAAGAGCCTGATATCTGTTCTTACAAACATTTTCAAGGCGGTCAGCCAAGGTTTTCCTGTGTCTTCACAAACAGTTAGCGGCTTCTTTTCTAATGAAAGTTAGCGTGTGGCTGACTAATTGCCTGTGCCACTGTATCAGCATGTTCCTCATAAATGAAACTGACTGGCTTGTAATCGGACATACATGACTCACTGGCTGGTCACCAGACTGGACTTTGCACACTAGAAATCTAAATTGAAATTGATAGTGGATTTATACATTAATAAGGATTTTAGGCATTCATAAACACTTTTTTTTAAAAACAGGTCATATACAAGTAGAGATCAATATCACCTGCAGTGTTGTAAAAGGCAAGAGTTAGCAAAATTACTTAAAAACAAAACTTATAAAATTTAATTATAACATACAAGCAAGCAAAGACGTTATTAATGCCTTCACTAAGTTATCACAAGTTGATTTACCAAGAAGTACTAAAAAACACCCAAAGTCATTCATTTGTCTTTGTGGTAAATAATTCCACTTTTATACTAAACCCTAGAACTTCATGGACTAAGCATGCTTATTCTGGTCCTTATTAATATGCTGGCCCTGCGGCAAAACAGAGCTGCAGGTGTAGACATGTTTAAATCTCTAATCTCTCACACTGACTGGGTTCTTCCCTGTGACTAAATCTGTGAAATTAGAACACGCTGCTGTTGCTTTGGGTTACTTTGCAGATAAGAGTACAGTCTGGTTGATGTTGATTAAAATGGCCTAGGAAGGTTTACAGACATTCCTTATTTAGAAACTACTTTGCATTCCATATAGAAACGCATTTTCATTTTTATGATAACAGATTAAAGTGTGGCTCTTGTGATTTTAAACGATCTACTCTTCACTTGCAGCACTAACGCGGTTGCTGTCAGAATCCCCGTGGGGCAGCCACCTGTTCTAGTGTTTTTTTTTTCCCTTCCCATCTACACTCCACACAATACCACTTCATCACCTGTAAAAAGACACAATTTGTTGTAATCATGGGACTTTTGACAGATGTTAACTGTATTGTTTGACGATAACTGCCTTTTGTAGAAAATTTGATGCTTAGATGCCTTTTCCATGAACCTCAAATCGCACCTATATTAATACTGTACAATTCAAGCCTCATACAAGAAATTACCTTTAAGTCTTTACATGCTGGTTGATCTCTAGCATAGCATTTCATCCAACTCTGATTTCCATGGATTAGGGTAATCTGATTTTCCATAACCAGTCATTAGAAAAAAGAATATCAGCCTCAATCCTTTGCCACAATTATGTACTGTCATGCCAACATATTTTTAAAATGTAAAGAAGTAAAGAAAAAAGATGCTCGGTATGTTCTTCTAACCGATGTTCAGTAGCCATGTCTTTGGTGCCAAAAAACAAGCAAGCACTGGTCACTTAACACCCATATGGTGGCACACAGCTTGACAAAAGCCTAATTCTGTCCATGGCACACACTGTTTAATTGCTACTCCTCCCACGTCAACCATAGGACTGACTGTTTGGTAATTGTGAAACCACTCTTAGGTAGGGCTGTTTGACATAACGATATATATCGGATGACGATATAAAAACGTCTGTCGTTTCATATTACGCTATGGTTTGTTTCATGGTGTCGCAAATAAACTGTTTACAGCAATATTTTGATGGTCACTGTAGAATTTCTTAAAAGTTCTCTCTTTCTCTTATATTTAAAATAACATCACTACAGACGGACAAGCCACTGTTTTTATGCGTTGTCGTTAGTAATAACGACGGTAAACCCAGCGTGTGGCTCTGTCGTGCGCTTGTTTTTTCCACATCGTACAGTTACTGTGTAACCTTGGTTCTCTTAGTGAGAGACTATCTCTCCACACCGTTACATATTCCATATGTACGGGGTATGACCCCCTTGGTCGTGGCGTGTGGAAACTTCTTTAAGACACACCGGCTCGCCCGGCCACGCCCATCAGCTGACGTATAAAGCAGCTGTGCAAACGTGACACCGGTGATAGTTGATC
>VUQR01014096.1:29116-56441 GCA_015108515.1 Hemichromis elongatus | reverse complement strand
CCCTTCGGTTTTTTTTTTTTTTTTTTTTTTTCCCTTTTTTTTTCTTCTTTTTTTTTTTATAAATAATACCCTCGCGATTAAATATAGTCAGAGGTTTTGGTGATTGAGCCTGAAACAGGGTTGTATATGAACTTTACTGGCAAGTTTTGACAGGGTGGTACACGGCTTAAAGAAAGAAATTATATTAAAACAAAAATACCATCAGTCCCTCCTGCGATTAATAAACCTATACCCAAGTGTGGTCACTGTTATAGTGCAAAATTATGCATCTATGATTGCAAAGTAGGAGACAAACAGGGGCGACATTATCTCTAAGGTGTAGAAGTGGCTCAGAAAACTCATCAAACGCTGTGACTGCACAATATCTCATTTTGGTGCTTTCAGATGACTTCGTGCTGCAGTAAACTGTAAACATTGCATCTACGGGAGTTGCTTGGCAATGGAATGTCATGCTATGAAGCACCTGGCTCACAGTTTTTGTGCTGATGTTTACAGAGCGTGGGACAGACAATTTAATAACTGCTTTCTTTTCTTTTTTGCTGTTGTTGTTATAGTCACTAGAGTCGCTCATTAACACAAATAAGCTGCTCATTTAGATGCCATAAGCTCTGTTCTGTGGCTTTTTTTTATTGGGTTAATAAGAGGATCTGTCACTCCCAGATTGCCATTTTTCAACGTGCAGAGTTTCCATTGGGAAGGTGGATGTTGTAACACAAACTAGGATCCTAAACATAAACAGGTAGTTATTGTATTTCAAATTATTGTTAACTGGAAGTTCAGGAAAGGCGTACTTCAGTTAGAGAATCTGGGTTTTCTGTTCAGAGAATTATGGTTTATGATTGTAGCTGTCATTGTTGCACTAGGTTTTACAGGTTGACAGTTACTCTTGAAAGCTGCAATTTATAAGCACCAGTCATATTTGTTAATATAAATGGACTGGTTCCTTTATAGCACTCGAAGCACTGGGTTTCAGTAAAAATTGTGTTAACTGTCAACGCCAGAGCAGAGCAGTTGAAAAGGAAGAGAAATGCTTGTTTGGCCTGCACTGCAATCATTGCGGATTTTCAATCTTTCATTTTGAACTTGGGGAATCACACAAAACTTTACAAAACCACAGGTCCACAGGCTGCACTTTGAGCTCTCTTGGTTTTTGATTTTTTGATTTTGTTTTTTCAAAAAGAAGCAAAACATTAAGGCGCTAAGGTCCCAGCGTAAAAAATAAACTGGAGAAACTCATTCCCTTTTACAGCCATAATCCGAAGCAGCGACCTGTAATACAACATGCACATGTGTCTACTGTATAATGCATATTTGAAGTACATGCTGACCATAACTTCTCGTTTTTAACGTTTGTTACCAAAATATTTTGTCAGCACTTTTGTGGACAATAAAGTTTTGTCATTATGCAAATCCGCCACAGTCTACAGAGTGGTTTCTCCAAGCTAATAAGAAATTCAACCATTAATGTCTGGATGATTATTAGATATGTCATGTACCTTAATAGACCTTAGTGTAATTAAATAGCCTAATTCCGTTGCTAGAAATTCATCATATCTATAAATACAGTCCTGTGAAAAGATGGTTTTAACAGGACTTTATGCAGTCTTGTGGAAAAAAAGTAAGTCAGATCCTGGAAAAAAAAGTTAAAAAAAAAATAATAATGATGATGACGTCATAATTTCTCTGTGACTTTATCAGTCTCTCAGATTGGTGTGAAGGAATTTCGACCCAGTCTTCTTTATAGCATATGTTCACCTCATTGAGATTTGCAGGCTCTAATTTATGCACCCGCTCTCTTGAGATCCTTCTACAGACTTTCAGTCAGGTTCAGGTCTGGACTTTCACTGGTCCGTTGCAACATTTTGATTCTTTTCATGTTTAGCCATTCTGCTGTAGATATGCTGCTGCTCTTGTTATCATTGTCCTTTTGAATGAACCATGCTTTAGCTGTTAGACAGATGGGCTTGCATTTGACTCTAGCATACATTGATAGATGAGTTCCTGGTGGGCTCAGTGACTGTGAGGCGCCCAGGTCCTGTAGCAAAGCACACCCAAGTCCACTGTCATGCCCGAAAGCTGATATGAGACGTTTGTGCTCATATGGGTTGTTTTTATTGCCCGACATGGTACTGCGCATTACTATTTATCCAAAAGACATTGTTCCAGAGGTCTTGTGGTTTGTGTGGAAGCAAACTTAGTTTGTTTTCTCTTGCAAATCCATCCAAACAATCTTTTCTTTTTTTCCCAATTATTCGTTTCCTTGTAAGATTTAAGATGCTACCTGAGCTGAGCATTTGGAAAGGAGTTGGGGTGAATTTGCTGGAAAGATTGCATTAACCTACACCTGAGTGCTCCAGATGCACAGCAAACTGCAAAAATATCTCCCTTTGTTGAGGTGCTCCTACTTGCTGATGATCACTTAATCAAGTGCAATTGATTGCTAACAGCCCAAGTATGGATAGATAGATATGAATACATAGGTTTAAAATATAGGTTTATAAAAATCTGAATGATTTTTGTAGTGAGTTCACTGAGTTCCATTGTAAAGCAAGCACCCCTCTTATGAAGCTGGACATGGATTCAATCTTTTTCCAACATCTTGAGGGTTTTCTTTAACTCGAGTGCATCACCATCATCAAATAATTAAAAGACAGAGCAGAACAAAGGCGCGCAGCAGTTTATCATGTACAATACAGCAGTCTGAGAGCGCTTTTACATTCTTTTGTACTCTTACAATTAAATGCTATTATAGCACAGCACGCTGCGGCTCAGCGTTGGCTCTCATTATGTGGTTGCAATCATGAATTTCATAGCTATGTTGTATATGCGAAGGAGTGCTGCAGCAGCGTGCAAAATATTTGCACCTCAAGGTCAAACTGAATAAATAACGAACTTTGACACAAACTTCTACCCACAGTTTTCTGAACACAACCCTGAGAGGAACTTTTTCTATAATTGAGGCCACTGGAGCTGAAGGTGTGCTGCTCGCGCTCTGTTTGAAACAGGAAACCGTAGGAATTAAAACAACCTTTGAATCACAGTGCTGGGTATGAATCAATAAACTCCCACCTTTACACTCTCTATAGGTACGCATGCAGCTGTGCCTGAGCATCCCAGACCATTCGAGTGCTTGCGCTTACATGTGTTTATTCACTTAGTGTGTAAATTGCAGGAGCTCTGGGACCGCATAACTCTATAAACTGATGCTGCTTCCCTGTTTACTGAGGAATCCGGCAGTGATGAAATATTAATTTGCAAAAAAAAAAGAAAGAAAAAAATCCACATAACTGGGAGCAACTCCTGCATAACGTACATGCCTTAAATCTGAGATGCACATGCTCAAATGCCAGCGAGATGATAGTAAGTATAGTGAGAGGATAAATGAGAGCTGGTTGAAATCATATAGCTACAACATGACCTGCCTTCTCCATCAAAACATTGCATTTACACCTTTTGGGAGCCTAAGAACAAACTCTCTCACTCTCTGTCTATCTATCATTCTCTATGTCTATATAAATAAATATAAATATATAAAAGTGTGCTGAATGATAATATAGAAAAACTTGGTATCCTTATCAGAGAATGAAATTGTAATCAGCGCATCTCTGTTCTGTGTTTTGGGAGTTTCTGCTTTGGTCCTTTGAAACTGTTCAGCTCCAAATGACTTTGTTTAGTTGGTTAGTGGATGCATCCTTGCATATATTACCCATATTAACATATGCAAAGATATTAGTTTTATATTGAATAATATTGATTAATTAAATCTAATATAGCTGTAATAAAGCTCTGAATCACGTGTGACTTCTGCATATTTGCATACAGAAAGAAATATGGTGTTGAGGCATCAAAGAGACCATTCAAAGTTCAATCTAGGTTAAAGTGTCATTTAGTCATCTGGCAGCACACTGAGCACAGAACACCTGAGCATTACAGAAAAGTCTATTCTTTACTTCTGCGCTTTGATTAACCAGTGAGCAGTTATTTTACCAACTTCAAACTCACGACTACAAAACGCAACGCTTCAAAGATGCGTCTCCTTGCAAAAAAAATCCTTCGCTGCACAGAGAGGAAGAATTACAATGAGTTTTTGGGGAAAAAGCTGTAGTGGGAAGATACCGATCTGAACTCAAATCTAATCACCACCTTCCTGAAAAAGTTAAAAACAATAATTCTCTTTTCTTGTCTCACATTTAGCTCAGCGAGTTTAGTGCTGAGAAACAACATGAGACTAAAATCATGGCGTTCTTGTGTACAATAAGACAGGCATATATGGCGCCTGTATCTTTTTGCTGATTTCTAGATCAAGCATCGTGTGCGCAGGGGTGTAGCTGCAGCTGTTTATATGAATTAATGCAACTTTGGTGACAGTTTTTACACAAAAGCAGATCTTTAAAAAAACAAAACATTTCTTAAAAAATGATAAAACATCTTCACTTGTGTTCTCGGGTTTCTACGTTTACTGTCCAACTCTGTGTTTGAACTCTTTTATCTTTTCTTTCTTTCTTTCTTTCCTCCCAGCTGCTGCTGCATTTAAATGGGAGGAGAGGTTCACCAGGTTTATGCCAATGCTGATGATTACAAAACGCCCACATTACGCCCAGGCGGTACCAGCTCAGACTTTGATCTAAGCCTTCACCCTATTTCAGGAAAATAGGACCTCTAGTCTTGTTTTTGCCCAAGCGTCTTTTATATTAAACCATTGCAAGTTTTCTTTTAAGTGTTCAGTCAACTGAATCCAACAGGAAAACACGCTCTCCCTGACACACCGACTTTATCAGCTTAAAATTAAAGGCCCCACTCTTTCCCCATATTTACAGTTCACCAACTTGTCCTTAACCCCCCCTCCCCCCTTCTCCCTTTGTACTGAGTTAATTAAGTCTTTAAGGGTAATCTAATGAGGAATAAAAAAAATTCTATTCAAAATTCTATATCTGAAAATGTGACTTATAATAGAATGTGTGTTAATTAATGACCTAAGTATGTTATTCAATTTAATTCACTCTTATAAATAAAAAGTTATCTAAAGGCACTTCATACTATGCGCTCTACACTATTCTAAGGAGAGATGATCCCCTGTGAAGAAGCACTCGTCAACTGGACCATGTCAGCTCTGGAGGAGCTGGGCAAACAAAGGGGGCGGCTGTAAGGGGAAAGACAAGACAGAAGAACCCTCCTGGTAACACTCCTGGGCAGTTATTTTAAAGATTTCTCTCAATTACATTCAATTTTAGAGGGCATAAAACCTGCATACCATAAACACTAAAAAGTTTCCTGGAGTCGAAGCGCTTTTATTTTCCACCTGTAAGTTATACTTCTTTCACTTTCAAGATTCTCTCACAGAACCAAGTCTCTTGGTTATAATGCTTCTGATATGAAGTAGCTCAGAGACCCTGCTGGAATAAGATCGTGCCCATGAACTGCATGCTAAAGATGGATGTAGGCACCGCGACGACCAAGCTCAGCCTTTTTTACTGTTGCCATCTTGGTGTTACGAAACTGTCACAATAATTTGATATTTTTCTAACAAAAAAAATGTGCAACTTAAGTTAGACATGTGTTTGTAAAGCAACCACCCCATGTTGTGTAGCTTTCTATATTTTATATTGGGCTACATATTTATTTATTATACAGGCTATACGGTACATACAATCAAAATGTGCGTTTGAATCATTTTAACAACATGTAACCACCTGCACATGTGTTTGAAAAAAAAAAGGCTTTGATTTTGCCACCCTCATGGCACCCTAAGAAAATGTCTCTAGATCCACCCCTGACCAGCTCTAGCCAAGCCAAGTTAGGAGGCCTTTCTAAATTGTAATGGAAGCGTGTGCCACAATTCAGGAGCTCAGAGAGGAAGTGTGGGGCGAGACCATTTAATGCTTTAAAAAAATAAAATAAAAGAATTTTAAAATGAACAATGAGAAGCTCAGCTGAGCTCCTAAGTGTGGTTTCCATTGCCAAATTTACAAAGTCAAAGGCGTGCACCCTCCAAAAATGATCACGTTTTAACTCCTGTAGTCACAATTAGAGAATCTGCTTCAGCTAAAAAAAAAACCCCAAACCATCTATTTATTCACACACAACTGCAAAGCTGTCATACCTTGCACAATAACCGCATTGTAATGATCAAAAGCATGTGACTGTGATCGGAGATTCCTGCTCCAACTAATTCATACCTGTTAAATGTCCACATAAAAAATGACGACACAATGTGTGCAAAATAACACAGTGTAACCACGCCCCTTCAATGTTTGGCTGGGTTTTTCCCATTTTAAACACCCCAATTCCTACCAAAGACCCCTTTTACTTGTCAGTGTGTTCACAAACCATTTCCACTGGTTTCAGAGTGGGGTGGGGGAGGGGCACGGGGGACGCAGTTTCACCAGGTGGGCACTTCGCTAAATAACCGTTGCTCACTTACTTATTTCTTAAATCTCTTCTTAACCCATGTCCATTTTTGAGAGAAGGGCTCCATGGTGTATATTAGCCTTTATACATTTAGTGTTTCATTTCCACTTTAAACCCGATTTTGTTTTATTATGTCAAGAAATTGATCAGAATATGATCAACTCACGTTCCGTGTCAAGGATCAATTCTGATCTTTTAGACACCTGTGATTAATTATTTTATATCATTTAGATCATATTTTGAATAATTCAAGGAAAATCTCACTAGTGGTTAAACTGATGACAGATTTCCATGCATGTATACATCATGATATGAAGTTTCTAATCTTTTCTAATCTTTCCTTTAAGCAAAGGATGACTACAGGCACTTTTTAAAATTTTGCTTTCATTTATTTAGACGACTTTTGAAGGATCTTCCTGATCGCAAACTGGATGTTGGTGAGAAACACTGCATTTCCCTTCTTGTTCAAGTGAACTCCGTCCATTGCAAATATGGTGTCTTCATAATATCTCAGGTAGCAATGTTCAGTGACCAAACCCCCAAAGGATTGGACTGCCTTCCTCATGACTGAGTTTACAGTCTTTCTGTCCATATTCATGTACTTAGGATTTCCGTACCGCCACAGTTGGCGTTTGTTGATGCAGGGGTATAGGACTGGTGCACTCTGTCTGGAAAGCTCTTCATTAAAATGAGGAAGGACGCCATTCCAGCGCATCCCTCCTTTTCCAAACCACTGAACATTGGCATCAAGTCCAAGATTTTCTCCGTACATGTGGTGTGCTGCCCATTCCCCTCGCTTTATATAACTTGATGCCAGAATCCATATCTTAGGTACCCTCTGCTGTGTCTTCCTGTGTTTGTTTCTCAACTTGTCAGTTGGGGGCAGTAGGGTCTGTAGGGTCTCTCTTTACAGAAATGCCTCTGCTTCTTTGCTGGTGGGAAACTTATTTCGTCCTCAAGTTTCTCCTCAGCTTTAGATTGCTTTCTTTTTGATGCGAGCTTGTTGCTTGTTAAAGCAGACACTGGCATCACACTGGGTGAACTTTGCACTCCGGCGGAGGAACTGCTCCCTACTTGGCTTGTAGGCACTGGCTCATCTGTAAGGCTCAAAGCCTTCATCATTCTAATGATGGTCCTCATACCAGATGAAGAGCATTTCCTAGGTAACGACGGCATGATATCACAGCGATGAGGGACTTTTAAAAAACTTTTGTCGTGTATGAATTGCAACTGGGAGCACCGAGTTGAGAAACAACAATGAAGTGAGTCAAGGTTACAGCCTCTATTTATGGGTTTATAGATCCACCTCTATGATGTCAATGTGACATCAGAGAGGTGACAGATGTGCATTATAGAGGCGGAGCGGCCATACATATATTGCAGTTTCTTTTATGAATGTATGTAGATTCCATGACAACAAGTTAATATCAAATCTTTAGTCATCTGGGCGACCATCTGCTGCGACCTGAGCCTGGTTCTGCCGGAGGTTTCTTCCTGTTAAAAGGGAGTTTTTCCTTCCCACTGTCGCCAAAGTGCTTGCTCATAGGGGGTCATATGATTGTTGGGTTTTCTCTGTATGTACGATTGTATAATATAAAGCACCTTGAGGCGACTGTTGTTGTGATCTGGCGCTATATAATTAAAATTGAATTGAATCTCATTTAGTGTAATTGTAAGCAAAAAAATTTCAACTGCAGCTATTTTGATTCTTGTCAAGCACAAGCTTTGAATTGGCTTGTTTTACCTTACTTTAAACACATCCAGCCAGAAGTGGCTGACATCACATAAGTGACCTTGTTTAGGAGAATGTATGATGAATTATGACTGTAATCAAAATATTTATGAAATCCCTGCCAACTGCAGCCGAGCCACCCCAAATAAAACTCTGCTGTTGAATGTGCTGGCTACTCTGGCGACAGGAAATGAAGCATCAACATTTAAAAGTGAACTTCAATCTGACTGCCATTCAGCACAGAGCAGCACTTTGTCCCGAAAAAGCTGCCCTCAGCAATGTGACAGCTTTTTCAACTTCATTACTTTGCATTACATCATAGGACGGCGTTGTGCTTCTTATTGATGTCACCTTAAAGGGCGTCTGGGTATCGAAGTTCAAAATGCTCATACTCTTATCACTTGCAGCCATTTGGAGCGGCAAACTTGCTGAGTGTCCTGGCAGCGCGTTGATCTAGAGTTACAAAATGTCAGAGAAAGCAGAAAAAAAAAAGATATTGTCAAAGGCATCTTGTGTAATCAAGTCAGTTAAACATGTGTGTATGATCTATGTTATTATTTGCATTGCAATAGTCCCACAATCATGACACCTCAGTATTCCTCAAAAAATGAATTATTTTGATTGGCTTTTCTTAGCTGTCTCCAGGAAAATATAGATATGTCCCAAAATGTCAAAGTATTTATTTTATGTAGGAATTTTTTCTCATAAATATAGTGTGTGAGGTTATTTACTACACAAAGCACAAAGCAGATTCGGTGCAATTAATTAGAATGTTTCCCTTTCATGTTGTCATATTGTTGTCCTAATTTATTCACAGCATTAAAAAAAAAAAATGATGATGCGAAGGAGCATCAGTTTTTTAAGAAGGGATTTTAATAGCATTGTCTTTTGAAATACACCGACACGTCATTCTGGCACAGTCACTTCTTCTTCATCTCTCCCCCTGTCCCAGGCCCCCTCTGCCCGTTCTCCTTCACTACATCAATTATTCTCCTCCGAGGTCTTCCTCTTTTCCTCCTAGCTGGCAGCTCCACCTTCAACATCTTTTCTCCAACATATTCACTCTTCCTCCTCTGCATGTGTGCAAACCTTCTCAGGCTTGCTAACCTTGTCTCCAAATCGCTCAGCCTGAGCTGTCCCTCTGATTTAATAATGTTCCTCACGGTCACTCTCAGTGAAAATCTGACGATCTTTAACACTGCCACCTCCGGCTCTGGTTCCAGTGCTCTGGTACCACCATTTCTTCTACCACGTTTGGTCTCACTACTAATTTGCAAACCTTTCCTTTTACTCTTGCTGCTATTCTTCTGTCACAAATCACCACTGACATCCATGTACTCCTCTCTGCCTGCACTCTCTTCTTCTTTCAGGTATTTAAACTAATCTACCTTCGGTATCTCTTCTCCTTATAACTTCTCTGTTATACTTGTCTCCCTCGTGCTCACACACATCTACTCTGTCTAGCTTTCTTTGCTCTTCTCCCCAGTGCATACCTCCAACCTCCCAGGCGCTGTCATCTGCAAATGTTACTTGCTTTAATGAAACAAAAATCCTCCTTTGTACCAAAGTACAAAGTACAAGTCCTCATTCATCTCCAGACAAAACATTGAGCTAGATTTGAAGCCCTGACTGATTGTTGTGCCATGATTTTTCAGTTTTCAATTAAAGCTAGTTTTATTTATATAAATAGTAACAACAGTTCCTGCTAGGCACTTTATATTGTTAAATAAAGACGCTACAATGAATAAGAGAAGACAAAGAAAACCCCAACAGTCAGATGTCCACCTATGAGCAAGTGCTTTGGGGACAGGGGGAAGGAAGGGGTGGCCCGTCAGCCAGGAGACTAGTTGAGGGTGAGGGGAGGAAGACAGGGCATAGATACACATGTGGAAGAGAAGTAGTGATTAATTCAGTGGTGTAAACACATTGAAAGTGAAAAAAAAAGGCGAGTGAAGCAACAGGTACAGGCTTTTGCCATTTATGTCTGGTATGAACTTCATTTTTTAGGCGACGAGCTTCCATGTTTGGCCTAGGAGGTGGTGGTGAGATATTTAGGGGATGTCCTGCCAGGAGTAGAACCCAGTCAGACGGTGGAGAATAACATCTCTTGGCTGGCTGGGAATGCCTCAGTGTCGCCTCCCAAGGAATTAGAGGAGATGGCCAGGGAGAGGTCGGTCTGGGCATCTCAACTTTAACTTTAACCTCGAGACCTAAACCCAGATAAACTGCAGAAATTAGAGGGATGGAAGCGTTGAGTGAGTAATGCACGTACTCAGCGATGTCCGTTCATAAGACTCGGCCTCAAAGCACTCCAGCAGCTTTAGTTAGCATGCAACCTTTACTGGGTTGACAACTTTATTCTCTAACCTTTCCTAAGATCTTAAATGATGCTGATAAAATGAGATAGTTTTCATACCAAGAAACATTTGTTTAGTAATATGAGGACCAACAGATTGTCAGATCAGCACCAGTTTAATGATTTTCTATAAAGGTAGCAAAACCTACGACATGAAGATGGATTTTCTGGGCAGGAAATAAAAACCCATTAAGATAAGCAGAGTGATATGATATAAAGGTGTAAGAAAGAAAGGAGAGAAAGCAGACATAATCAAAGACAGCCAAGGACAAATACAGAAATATTTCACAAAGTTCTTATTAAAAGCAGAAAATGCTGCGCCTGCTTCATTTCAGTAGACTTATGGCTGTATTTATTGATGTACAATACTGAGCATTCATTGTTATTGTCCACAATAAAATACACTTATGTGATCAGTATGTGCACAGAGCTGCTGTCGTGAAGATTCCCGCTTTCATCCCTGGAGTAGTTCCTTCATCCATTAAGTGATGACGACGGCTTCTTGAAAACCATTTCGGAGCTTAATCTTTACATAGGAATGTAATTAATATTTCATATGATAATGCATGTACACACATGTGCTTCTAGTCCTCTGCTATTTGCACACAGAAAGGCAATGAAAGCTCAGCATGCTAATTTAACAAACAAACATGGTTAAAGGTGCCGTCTTGTTTGGAACGTGTCGAAGGAGAGCAGTTTCATCAGTAACAATGAAATATACATCATGTTGTGTTGATAAATCACTCATTTAACAAGCTGGCGTATACCACGCTTTCCCTCTCACACACAGACACACACTTACAATCTCAAACACAGAAAACAATCACCGTTTGTGTACATACACAACAATAAATGCACATGTAAAGCTTGTGTTGTTTTTTTTTTTACTGGTGAAATCCAGCACGTGACAGGATTTCAACCCATTGTTAGACTAGTTATTTCAAATAACACAGAATGTGTTTTACATGAGTAGATTATAGGAAGCTGAAGTTATTCAGCGCTTCGTTTATGGGCCCGTCTGAAAAATTAAAGCATGGTGGCTGGATTTACCGTATACACAAAAAGCACCTCAGCATTTTTATTTTTTTGCCTGTTTCCAAACAGATATTAAACACAAGACTGCCAAGTGGGAGACTGCGGTTTAAGGCCCTTGTGTACACAGTGCTTTCAAATTCAGCGGTCCCCACCATGGGTTGAAGTGTGACAAGATCAGAGTAGGGCCCGAAAGCACAGCTTTCAGAGAGAGAAACGGGAATTTAGTCTGCAACGTGGATAAAAATGAGAAAAAGAGGGAAAGATGCAGCTACGATTAGCAATCTAGCTGCAAATATAGAAGGTGTAACAGCTTGAATTACACTTGCACTTTATGGCTTGAACATTGTTACGCTCTGAGTCAATTTTCCTCTATTATTTATAACGATTATGTATTTGGCTGTAAGTTCATTTAATGTGAAGGTGACTGACAGCTCAGCAGTAACGCCCCGTCTATACAGAACAAAAGGTCTAAAGAACAGAGCTGTTCTCGCCACCGCTCGATGTCACGTGGGTTATAAGACACCCAAAGCCCATTTTAAAAAATGCTGATTAATGAACTGTTTATTAGCTTGGTTATTTCATTAAATTAATTTATTGTGTTATCATAAAAACAAATATCACAAGAGCTGCTCATGACACATTCCAGTGTTTTGTTTTGCAATCAAGCATCAATCTATCTCATTAAAGACACATTAGATTTACTAGTAGTTATGAACTGATTTTTTTCTAATGCATCTTTTTTTTAAAATAAATACTTTTTTTCCCCCTAAAAAGCTCATTATGTAATACAATCAGTAGTAGCAGCTGTTAAAGAGCAGATAAATGTGTCCCGGGGAGAGGAATAAAGTGGATGAAACACTAAAATAGAAAATGTTAAAGCTTTAAAAGTAGCAATTGCAAGGCATATATGACATTTGATATATACATATGAAACCGCTATATACACTCAGAATAAGAGAGCTCTAAGTATTCACACTGTACAGAGTGATGTGACTTTACTCATTGTCAGTCCGTGCGTTTCTTGTCATAAAACAGTGACTTGACTTTCGAAATAGTAGCTTGGATTTATGAGCGGTGTTTAATAAGGGGAGGAGGCATTTAGATTCATTTAAATACTCTCTCACTGCTTTTTATATCAGCCATAAATGAAAGGGGAAAAGCAGAGTTAGTTTCTTTCATTGCCTTCCTCAGTCTTCACAAAATGCGCCTTTAATGATGTACATAGGTCACTGCCATACTTATCTTGTACTTCCCAAACTTTTTAGTATCTAGTAATTTCTTTTTTCCCCCTTTTATCAGTAATTATAACTGGAGGCCTCAGGTTTGATCTATGAGCCTGAAACGACAGCTGAGCTCGCAGTCACTAGCTAAATGCGAGTAGATGTGTGCGTTATCCAGGTGAGAGCTGTCTGTCTGTGCTTTCACGGGTCTGTTCCAGAAAACCTCATATCAAAAATATCCTGTTTGTTACCTTCAGCCTAGCTCTTGTTTGTTCATACCGTAATATATAAAGGAAATTTGGTTTTATTTCAGGCTGACGTATTACCCATAAATACCAGTTTTGTGACTTTGCGGGTCAGATTTAGACTGCATGAGGTGCACAAAACATTCAGGGCAAAAAACCCCAACACATTTCCTCCGGCGTTGATAAATGGTTTATATCTTTTCAATTGTTTAAGTCTGGATGGAGAAAACATAAATGTCCAGTCTGGAATGTCCACGTTATAGTGCAGGCTTTCTGGAAACACTTATTTGAGGGACCGCCATATTTACTGAAATTACGGATGAGGAGCCAAATGTAATGAGAGTGAGGAGGTGGAGGAGGCAGAAAGACGACAGGAGATCAGGACACAAACCGAAGGCGAGGAGGGAAACGTTCACTACAGAGAGGTAGAGCTG
The DNA here is from genome assembly GCA_015108515.1 of Hemichromis elongatus. Lineage (NCBI taxonomy): Eukaryota > Metazoa > Chordata > Actinopteri > Cichliformes > Cichlidae > Hemichromis > Hemichromis elongatus. The sequence continues at coordinate 43,011 of VUQR01014096.1, read as the reverse complement.
GTGCTTCACCCCCACTGAATTATGGAAAAGTCTAGCCGGAGAAAATGGTCAGCTCTCCGTGTAGTAAATTAATGCTTTTACAACCAGTTAAAAGGAATTTCATGTGCTCGATTTTTGCAACGATCCCTCCAGAATGAACACAAAAAGGAAAGCTATACAAATCAGTCTATGAATATGCAGGATGATATAGTCAGCATCCCCCTAAAGGAGATCCCTATTAAAGTCAGAAAAAATGAGCATCTGAATCAGATCACATCTGTGCTTCAGTCAAGACTCGATAACAATAAACCAGTTTGGAGAACTGCGTGTTGGAGGTCCTTTGGTAACCCTGCGTGTAATTCTTTTTACTAAATGGATTTTTCTTTCGCTAAAAATGTGTATTGATATCGGAAAAACCCAGGCGAGTTTGCTGATGGAAAAATAGACTACCGTAGAAACTGATTAACTTTTATTGCAGCTGAACGAGGTCCAGTGTGATATCACCCCTGGTCTCTGTTGGTTTGACTCCTGTATTTAAAAACTTAAGTGCTTCCTTTTTGAGGAGCGAGTAACAAAATCAGGAAAACAATCATTCTTCTGTGTGTGTGTTTATATAATTCATATAATATATCTATATATATGTGCGTGTGTGTGTGCCTTGTCTCTGTCCACATCATTGTCTCCGAGGCACAAAAGTCATTGTGTTGATTTATCACATTTATAATTTCATTAATTTGGAAGGTAGAGCAAGTACGTGTTGGTGAACTACTTTCTTCAACAGTAGTAAATACATTTTGATGAACTGGTAAAAGGAACCGCAAACAACAAACGCTGCCAGGACGATAAACTAAGACAGGAAGAGTGTCCGCCACCTGGTGAGGAAAGATTCCTGGTTTCCTAAAAAGCACAAAACTGAATCAGCTGTTATTAAAACCCCCCCACTAATTTCACTTTCTCTTTTACGCAAAAATTGTATGATTTAAAGAAACAGATCCACGTTCATAACCATGCATTGCTAAACAGGCTAACAAAACAGAGCAGTGATTTTTTAATTTGCAGTGTAAGTGAGTCGATGACGGAGCAGCATGAAACTTTCGGCTTTCTGTGTCTTTGTTAGAAGTTAATCATTAGTGAAAGAAGTGGGGCTGTGATCCTGCAGGTCATAAAGACAAAGAGAGTAGCAAAGCCGTGTTGATTGAAAAAGCATCATATCAGAGGAGCCTGGTTCTTTAATAAAGCATTTAAAAGGAAATGGAAACCCCTGCCCCTAAACATATTTATTCTCTTCAGCAGCAATCAAAATGTGCTGCAGAGGAAATGAATAAATGGCAACACGTTTGTTGTTTTCACTGCCATTTGCTCAGAGTAATAAAGCCAAATGTACTGTACCACTGATCGGATGGTGATGTACTGGTGTTTAAGATTGCTTCTCCATCTCCTGCCACCCTTTCAGTCCAATTTAAGCTATTTGTCAGAACACCAAGCTGTTGCCAGAGGCAAGGAGATGTATAGTCTCAAATGCAGTGCTGGGAAATAATTCCCTGCTCAGCTTTGGTCAATAATGTTGCATTTACACTGCAGAGTTATTGAAAAATCGCTGAAATCGGATTTGTTCATGCAACAGAACTTCTCATAACAGAGAGTTGAGAAGGTTTTCTTTGTGTTTTGGAGTACCTCTGCACGTAAGAGTCTTTAAAGGCACGCGTAAACCTGTTATATTTCCATAAACCGCCCTGGGACACGTTGACAGCGCTCACTGTGCTGTAGGATTTTATACAAACATGTCTAGTGTGATCTTCCTGTGTGTCCTCACATTGAGGATTTACTTAAATTTAATCTCCAGTTGCATCATCTTATCAGAGCTGCACGAAGATTGCTGCACCTTGGTGAGTCGGCCATTGAGGCCTCTTAATTGCTAATTCTGTCAGTTTAATTAAAGTTCAAAACTGGAGCAGCCTCTTTAAACCATTCAAGCATGTCTATGGATGAAATCCCTCATGTAAAAAAAAAGTAGCTGTGGGATGGTTGGAGTTTTTCTCTTTTAGTGTAAATTTATCTCACTGTTTCTGTCAGTGGGTTCCTGCTGCTGTTTATTCCTAACATTTAAAATCTTTGAAAAATGTAAGACGTGTTACATTTTGGAGGAGCTGGAGGTTCAGTTGTGTTGTGCTTATGAGCTTATAAGGCAAAGTTTGCTTTTGACATTGATGTCACAAACTAAATTACTGCATAAATAAACAGCTGAGAATTGAGAAAGCGAAAACTTGAACCCTTTACTACTATGGTGAGCACATTCTATTATATTACAGGAGCATTTTACTACATGGTTTTGTTCCAGTTATATAAAATGTATATAAGTAAAAGTATATAGAAGTTGTTTTAGTAATTTAGTTGAAGCTGAACCATTACTATCCTCGTGGAAACAGTCTTTTCTATAGACTGTATATAAAAGATGAACATATTTCAGGTCTGCAAAGGGAAGCCAGAGTGAAAAAACTAAAAGCTTTAAAAACTGTTCCTTACCAGTGGCAGTAAAAAGCATAACCCCTCGTCCTAAAACCGAAAATATAGTTTTACATATGTGACCATGATCTCTTCCATTACATTTGCATTTTGTACTGTTACTATGGCAACTACGTCAGAACCACAAACCTCTCCGAAACCGAACAATGCAACCTGGCATACACCTCTATCGAAATGCATCTGTCTCCTCGACAAGCCCATGTTACTGTGACTGGCCTGTTCACTACCGTTGATTCCTCCTGTGCCTTTCTGGCTACGTTTTTTGCTGCAGTTTTAACAAACCTGCATTCTGTCTGTTGGCCAGTAGGGGGTGAATCTTCTGTTTGCAAAAAGAACTCAATTTATAGATAAATCTATAAGAAAAATGTGTTTTGCTTTCCGTGGTTTCCTTTGGCTTCGCTGTTCCAGACATGACCAGCTGGAGACATATTTTTATTTCTTATATACTTCTGTGTTTGTTATTATACTTCTTTGACATCTGCTTGAAGTCTGTTGCCTGGGGGGCTTGGCTAGGTTGGTGCATAGCAATGTAAATTCTCAGTGTATCAGTCAACGCAGTCAAAAACACAGGCATGCACGTGGACGTTCATACGGACCCTGGTGCTAAGTTGTTACAACATAGATGTGCAATGTCTCTTGATTTTTTTTAGTCTCAGTCTGATTTCAAAACATAAAAAGCAACCAGAAGGATATTCAGCTCTAGGCTTCATGATAAGCCTTCACAGACCAGTGGTTGTTATCATAGTGGCTATGAACTGTTCCCGAATGATAGTTCAGCTATCCATAGGAGATGAGGGGTCGCTGAATGGATGGGGGGAAGGAAAAGTGCGAATCATTTGCTACGACCTTCTTATTCAATATCAACCCCGTTAAACCTGCAGGAGATTTAGGACTGCTTTGTTACACAGCACTCCTTACTGCCATCATCAAAACAGCAAAATAAAGGGAATATCTTTTGGAGAATGATGTTTCATCCCTCAAGCAGAGTTCCAGAGACTTGGAAAATCAATGCCAAGACACACTTTATGTTGCATTTTTCTTTCATTTGTCACCCATCCATAAATCTGTTTGAAATGCCTCTCTGCTTCTATTCAACTCTGTAAGGTACATTTAACGAACTTGCCACTGGCAAGGTAGATAGACTCAATCAGCTATTACGCAGCTCTCTTTGGATCTTTTTTGTCTAATAAATTTCATTTATTTCCACCTCTCTTAAAGTTGGTGCACTGCTGCGGCCCCTTGAGGATTATGTTTTGTGCATCCACACATCTTAGCGTAACTCTTTAAAGTCGACCTGGCTTTGATTATTTTTTTTTTTTGTGGAGAAGGAAAAGTAAACTTGCAACCTAAAGCCCCCTGTGTAAAACACACTCGCTGCGAGACAAGTGGATTCAATCTTCCACTAGGTAGAACTGTGTGTTTTCCAGCTGTACTCATCTCTCTCACTCTCTATCTGTCTCTAATCTGATAATATATCTGATCCTGGGCCAGACAGAAACAACTGTTACCTGCAGCCACTTAGAATAACAAGCAGCTCAAGCAGGCCTGCAGGGCCAAATCTATGACTCCTGGAGCATGAAATCCACTTGGCATGCAAGTGGGTTGTGTTTCTGACTGGAGAACATATTGGCCCCATACTGTAGGGCTCCAATGCAGGATGCCAAGGAGGAGCCCCAGAGGACCTCATAACTGAGCACGCAGCAAATAAAAACCACTCCGCCATACTCTGATTTCAACTGAACTTCAGCTCAGAGCTCGCGTTGCTGCTGCACCCACAGAAGACACTGTGATGCATTTTCTCTAAATAAGAACATTATTCAAAATTAGTTAGCTTCATTTACAGCAAGTGTAATTTATGACTCCAATTACTTTGTAGTCTGAAAAACTAATTTCGGAACATAAGAACTACATCATCGTCACCATCATTATATCTTAACTACTCGCACGCAGCACTGTGTCTGCATTTAGTAAATAACTAATGGGTGTTGTTCATCATCTAAAACCCACAAAAGTGGGGTTAACAGTAACTAGTTGTGGCATCTGGTCTTTTCATCACTTTGTTTTCAAGTTTATCAAACAAGTCTTAGATATTACATTTCTCTTATTAATCTCTTATCTTATTGCATTCAAGGAGACAGACTCACCCTGAAACCATCACATGCAAGCTCGTACTAACTAGATTTAGAAGGATACAGGATAAAGACGGATGATGCGAGGCTGCAGTATGCATCTGCTCAACTATGTATGTGTTTGCAGGGCTTGTGTATCTCTGGGTGAATTTTGTGAGCTTTTTTCAACTGAGAATCTAATTAATAGGCAGAGAATATGCATGAAACGGCACAGGCAATTTAGAGATATATTATAAAAAAGACTGTCGAGCCTCTGAACATGCAGTTAGAAATATTCGACCCCTGGCGGAGCAGAGGAAGAAGCAGTGAAACGTCTATGGAATTGTGGAAGGAAAAGTACACAAAGTTTATATCTATTCACACTAATCCCATTTCTTTGTGGGTAGTTATTTCCAAAACAACAACAGCTGCAGCAGAGGAGACAGTAGAAGGAGATAGTGGAGGCAGCCTGCCACGTGATAGGCACTCCCTCTTAGAGACTCCTGGTTGATCTCTTCTTGGTTGGGTGAGCCATTAGGGGACACCGAGGCCGCTGGGTGGGTGTTACGGTTGGAGCACATGTCATAAAGGTTTCCGGAGAACTGCATTTTCTTAGACTCCTGGCGGAGAGACTCCCAGACGGCAGCCGCTTCCTCCGGACAGCCAGCCATCGCCACGTTGGCGCAGTCATGGAACTCATCCCAGGACCTGCAGAGAGGAGCAAGAGCAAGATGGAGACATCAGAATATTCGGCACGTAGATCACGTTAATATTTCAGCATGCACAACATTCACAGTAGTTTTATCTGTCTGTACAAATTTTTGGACTAAATACTGGATTTTTCCAGAATGCTTTAACTTCACATGTAAACAAAACAGGAATTATTAATGCATTGCTGCCTTTGTAGAGTGGTGAGTCAGTCTATGGTTCAGACTAAATTTTAAATGGTACCACTTTACAATAAGGCTCCCCTTATAGATGGCTAATAAATAGTTTATAGATATGTTATTAATGAACCTATAAATGCTTTATAAATCATTAATAAGTGTTTATTATGCATTAATTAAGGGTGAGAAAGAGAAAAACCTGACCGGTTTCTTGACAAATAGTGAGCCAAATCTGTTCACCTATATATTTCATCTAGAATTGCTATAGTAAAGATTTCAGACTAAGTTACAACCTTGTAAGCACAATAAGAACTTGTAAACATATATGTTTTAGCATATGTAAAGTATAAAACATGTAAAAAGGAAACTAAAAGATTCCTTTTAGTTACCTACAATAATCCTGTTGTTATACTTAGAAAAGTGCAACACTGACTCAAAGCAGGTCGCGAGTCAAGAGTGGGAGCAGGAACAAAAAGAAAACGCTCACATTCATACATATATACGAACAAGACAGTGTACATCCCTGTCACAACAGGGTTTGTTTTCATTGAAAGGCTTTATGGCTTTTCCTTTAATACCTGGCGGGCCGGTCTGTACTCAAAATGCCCGGGCTGATTTTTTGTCCCAGGCCAGCCCGGGCTGACGATAACCCCACCATAAACAACTGGGCAGGAATAAAATAACGTTTTTCTTACCCGAAGCCTGGTGACAGTCAAACAGATTTTTGATTATTGACCAAGATGAGAGCATGAAGGCACAGTACGCAAATTAACCACGAGAAAAACAGACTAGAAGATTAAGTTATATGACTGACAGAATCTGAAAAAGAGCATTTCATAAAAGAATTACGAGGAGGAAAATCTAATTTATGATACAAAAAAAATGTTCTCGTCACTAAAGTCAGTACAATTAAATAAAATGTGTTCGTGGAGAAGTAAAAAAGTCTGACCAGATTCTGTTAGAAGCAATGGGTAATAATGTGTTTACACAAGAGCTAAACAAATGGGAGAAAGTCTCTGGGAAATTTTCACAACAAAAGTGTGTAAACATTTTTGAAGGTTTTTACAGGATAAGAATCTCTTTATTAACTGAATGCAGCCTCCTTCAAATTACTTATAATGGGAAAAAAAAAATTGTGGCAAAGACCGTTTTTTTATATCCATAAAATGGCTTCAGTAATTATCATGTCAGCACACACATTCATGGTGCCCAGGGGATGGATCTCTGGATAACTCCTTGTATGCCCCTGGGAAATCAAGGTTTTCCCCCCATTTAAGCAAAATACTATAAAATCTGCACGATTACTGTAGGACACATTTTTCTTTTCTTCAGCATTGCTGGCGAAATTTACTTTTATGTCTTCAGTGAAACATCTCAAACACTTTTGTAGAAGTATTCATAACCCCCTCAGAGTGAACCGCAACAACTATAGTGAATCAGTGGCTTTAAATGCTTCAATGGAAACCTCTTTTTTGCTTCTGCCTGAGTTTTCCTGCCAAAGGACTTTGAGAACAGTTTTATACTACTTTGAAAAATGGAGGCTAGAAGTTTCTGACCTGGAGGTAAATTAAACGCCGCATCTGTACACTGTTGCAGGATCGTCAGCACGCTTTAGAAACTTTTAAACATGTCATGTGTTGTTAAACAGTAAACACACACACTGACCTTGTATGAGAGGTGTTTCAAGGTGTTTTTTAAACCAAAGTTATCCTTAAAAATCATGTAATTTTATCTGAAATAGACTTCTTAAAAGCCCAGGAAATATGTGACTTTTTCCATTTGATTTTCAACTTCCTGTGACTGTGTCTTCACCTCATTGACTTTTTTTTTCTCACTTAAATCTAAGTCAGTTACGCCTTGAGTACAAACAACCCAAATCAACAATTAATTGCCATTATTATTCTCAATCAAATGATATGAAAAGATTTTAAAGAGGCAGTTCTGTTAAAAAGTCACTGACAGTGAAGCATTCGTCCTTTCACTGAGTAAATCAAATTCAGTCTGTTTGCTTGCTCTCTTGACTTCTTTCGGTAGTTGCCAAGAGACCGTGTGCTGATCTTCGATGCTCTGAGAGCAAGGGTTACCCTACGGGTTAGACTGAAATGTGGAAAAACCTTCATTAGAGTGTGGAAGGTAAATGTGTGTTTGTTGAATCACTGCTGTGTTATATCCATCAGCAAAACACGAATTATGACACACTCTCTCACACCTATTTTAAAGCTAAATGAAAGGAAGCAGTACTCACAATGAAGGGCAGGTGAGGAAAAAGTGACAAAGATATTTTTTAAAAGATATTTTGCAGTAAAGCACAAAATTAAACTTTATTCCAAACACTCTCAAGCTCCACATCCACAGCAAGTCTCTTTAGCTGTAATTGGCTGCTAATTCTCCCTCTCATCACGGCTGTGCTGGCTAAATTGTCTCTGAGGAGAGTTAACTACGAGAAGCGAGGCGCAGAGTTGGTGGAAAAAGTAGAAGCAGATGACTCTGTTCAAAGTCTGCCACAGAAGCACTCAAAAAACACAAAAGTTTTCATAATTAATGCCGGCAAAACACCATGCAGCACTCCAACTTTCAAGAGGCAAGAAGCTACATTTAAACCCATTACTGGACAATACATATGTGGTATATTTTTTAGATACCGCATCCACCGCGTCTTTGTTAAACAAATATCATTTAATTGCAGGGGACTCAAACTCAGAACACTGCAAAAATTCAAGATCTTACCAAGTATATTTATCTTATGTCTCGTCAAATATCTCATTAACCTTAAAACAAAACACATTTAGCTACAAAGTACCATTTCAGTGAGATATATGAACTTGTCTTTAGACAGGGCATCTTAAAACTGGAGAATTTTTACTTGTTCTATTGGCAGATCTTTGCACTTATTTCAAGCAAAAAATATCTTGTATTAAGTGAAAAAAATCTGCCAATGGAACAAGTGAAACTTCTCCAGTTTTAAGATGCCCTGTCTAAAGACAAGTTCATATATCTCACTGAAATGCTACTTTGTAGCTAAATGTGTCTTATTTTAAGTGTAATGAGATATTTCATCTAGAAATAAGACAAATATACTTGGTAAGATTTTGAGTTTTTGCAGTGGACCTTCGTGCTGTGTGGCAACAGTGCTCTAGTCTCTATTGTAATTCAAAACTTTGATTTTAAGAAGCGTTCATGTTGGGTTCTCTGCAGGTATTCTAGCATCCTCCACAGTCCAAAGACAAAGGTGTGTTAGGTTAACTGGTGACTATAAAATTGCATCAGCGGTGAATGTGAGCATTTTCTTTTTGTTCCTGTTCCCACTCCTGACTCGCGACCTGCTTTGAGTCAGTGTTGCACTTTTCTAAGTATAAGAACAGGATTATTGTAGGTAACTAAAAGGAAACTAAAGCCTAAAAGTAGGTGTGACAAAATATTTTGGTTTCCTAAAATTTGAAAAAATTGACTCAGATGGCCGCATGGATCTATCAAGCACTGGGAATGTCTCAGATTTCCATGACAGTAGGAGAATCTTTGTTACTGGCAGTGTTAAGCGGTGTGGTTTTTTTAGCGCGTTAGACTTCCACTGCAGAATCACAATCTGTTTCTAATGCATGGCTCCCTGAGAGCCTGGAGTATTAACACAATTAATACTGATCTATGAATCTTTTAATGATCCATTGTTGTATCTTAGATGATGAAACCCCATATTTCATAGCAAACAGTTTGCCCACAGTCTTTCCCAGATTGGCCATCCTCTCCCCATTTTCACTTCTGGAGCACGCAGCCTCTCTAGGATGCTAATTTGTTTGGCCTGGTGTTTTTTTAAGCATTACACAGTCTTTGTTGCACCTGTGTCAACCTATTAAATCAAATTGAATATCAAAATATACTTCCACCATCCACTTTCTCAACCTTTTACCTGAATAGGAAAGTGGAAATATGTTTAAACAGAAAAAAAAAGAAAACTGTCAGATGGTTTCAAGTTTTTTTTAATTGCCACATTCCTCTGTCTGCTTGTTTCTTAGGCAGTGAGGAAGCGCCCCTCATCAGGCGGGCTATGTTCGCAGTGGGCAAAGGACAGTAATTGACCTGGAGTCCCAGTGAAAATACATGGCCCTATTCGAAATGAAGAATCGATTCAAACTGAAAAGTGAATCAAACTAAATTGTTTGTTGGCTCTTAACTTTCCACAAAATGTCAGCGCAGTTCATTTAGCCATATGCTTTATGACTTTTTCCACGCTGCAGGAAAACACTATGGATGAGTCCAGCTGCCTCTAAGTGGCTGCTAAAGGAATTGATCAGCCGAATCTAATTTAGACAAATAGATAAATCATAATGAGACAGGATGTTCTCCTTTGTTGCAGTCTAACACCGTGATGCCCCGAAGGCTGACGTTGTTATTAATCTTGTGAAATGTAGCTGCAAATTTCACCAAAAGTGAACTCATGAAGCAAAAGTCGCGCAGTTCAAAACATAGAAACATCGTTCTCTTGTTCTGGGTGACTTTTCTTACTGTATCAGTACGGCACCTAGATACAAACGCACATACACAGACAGAGACACACACATTTTCAAACGTCCTCTGACAGATTCCAGCACGCTTCCTCCGTCTTTTTTGTCACACACAAGTATAATTTGTTTAAGCCGTCTTCACAGAGACCACACATGCATGATTTCACACGTACGTCTTCATATAATTAAAGTAGCCATCATTACTGCAGGCTTTGCTTCCCTTAATGACTCTGTGTGTGTGTGTCTGTGTGTGTTGGCATTTATCCAGGTCTTAAGTGGACCACTTCCGACAAAAACGGCCGCAGTAAGAGGACAACAGCTTACCTGCTGCTGTGGGACGAACAGCTGATGGAGGGGGTTGGAAAGGGCAGCATCTGGCTATCGTGTGTGTATATGTGGACAAAACAATGAGTGCAGAAGTGTGTCTAGATGATAACGCAAGAAAGACAAAGTCAGGAAAAGAAAGAGAGGCCATCCTGTGCAGGAGTGCAGCTTTTTTTTTAATGCGGGTGTGAGTCTGTGTGTTTAGCTGCAGTGTTTTGTAGACGTAAGAGTACGGGTCTCTGCACACAGTCACAGGTGGTGCGGAGACAGCACAAACGCAGCGAGGACACTGACAGACAAGCAGCTGCTTTCACAATAATAAAACCTCCTGAGAGTACGTCTGTTCTGCTGTTAGCATGCGGCTGCTGACATCCAAAAATCTCCGAGCACCAATTCTGAGTTTATTTTTCTGTTGGTTTTTCTTTTCTATTTTGACCATCTGTGTGTTCACCAAGTTTCGTGGCTCTCTGTCACTGGTAACAATTACTGACATGTGGGGAAGCTGTATGTAACGCGTTCGTCAAAACAATGTTCGTTCAGAAGATTTGGGGAGGCAAAACAGAGCTAGAGAGGAGAACAAGACAGACTGAGATGTAAGGGAATACAAGCAACAAAAAAGGTTCAAAAAGTACCCTGGTGAGAGAGTTTGTACCCTGAAAGCAGTAAATCTGAGAAGAATTAGAGCACTGTTTGAAACTCTCGAGGTCAGTAACCTACATAGAATCATGTGGAGTTCTAAATTTAGGACTACATGATGGTTTTACAGCTGTTACATCGATAATTATGAAAAATAACTATTGCTGACACTGCTCAAGTTAAGCTTTCAGTCATTAAATTAGCTCTCTTCCTCTTTTCACCTGTAGGGTTGATTTTTAAAAGAAAGAGTCCATTTGTGATTGAAATGAAGACTTTCAGTTTATATGTAGTCCCACAATTACAGAGGGGGACTACATATATATATTTCAATACATTTTTTTTCAACCCAAAAAATAGCTGAAAATAGCCCGTTTAGACCTGTTCTTTCATTATTTTGTGACAAATGAAACAAACATAATATCTGAAGATAATTGTTGAAATTTCTTATCTTATAGCTTTTCATTGCAATTTTAAAAATGTGTTCCAAAGCGATGTCGGGACAAGTGAGGGAGGCCACTGTTTGGCATAAAATGTTTTGGAGAAACAGCAAAAACTTCTTAAGCCAGTGTTTATTTCTTAAAAATAAGCACTGGCTTACATGGAAAGTGTAACTCGTCCAGGTAGAAAAGTACGGAGAAAAAGAGAAGCAGCTCATGATCTGAAGCATATGACATTGATGTTATGGCATGGGGATGTATGGCTGCAAGTGAAACCGGTCACTAGTGGTTATTGATGATGTGAGTACTGAAGTAAGTAGCAGGAAGTATACAGGGCTGTAGTCTTTGCTCAGACTGAGCCAAATGCTGCGAAACTGATCGCAGAGCGCTTCCTAGTGCAAATGGACAACCCAAAGCATGCAGCCAAAGCAACTCAACACTATCTCAATGCAAAAAAATGTAGGTAGTTCTTCATTGTCCAAGTTAGTTACCTGATCTCAAACCCAATAGAGCATCCCTTTCAGATCATAAATAGAAAAAACTGAATGTACAGAAGCCCACAAACAAGCAGGGACTGAAAGTGTCTACAGTAAAGGCCTGAACAGCGTAAGAGAAGAAACACAGCATCTGATGATGTCAGTGGAAAAGACTTTTCATAGGTTTATACAGAAATCGACCAACTGGTGAAGCAAGAATAATGGAAAGTTTTGAGTCATTATTTATAACCCCAGGAATGTTTGTTAAAATGACAAACTTTGATCCACTTCCACTCATCACATGGCTATAGCAGACCTCGGGTAGGAACAGTTAATGCTTCAGAAACCTTGAGACAGACACTTAATGTCCAAAGTGATGATGAAATCAGCTGGATTAACTACTTTTTGGACACAATGATTCAAATCACATATAAAAACACGAAGGAGACGTTATCACTATTTTAAACACAAACAGAAGCACTTTTTAGTATTTCTGTGTAAAATTTGTTTGTCACTAACCTTGCTTGTTCACTTACGGGTTAAAATAACTGATTATAGATTGCACAAAAATCAAGGCTGCTTTTCCTTTTAAGGAGGATGCAGCACAGACCACACCTGTTAGCATGTGACTTTGAGGGATGGATATGTTTTTAGATATTAGTTTTTTTTAACTAGTAATTTTTGTATTATAGCATTTATTGTCTCAAAATATAAATTCTCCATGTCAGAGCAATAATTTAATAGCATCTCACTCTGTGGCAGATGGGATAAGCGGCGGTTAACTAGGGGTTTAATACATGGGACTCTCGACTAGGGCTGGGCATCATCACTGATTTCTAGACACGATTCGATTCATTTTGAATTGGGGAAATTTTGCCTCAGATGTCAGAAATATTATAATTCTGATCACGTATGAGTACATTTCCATATTCTTATATCTATATAAGAAAGTTTGCACTTCTTAGACTTTATCAAAGGTGTAAGCATCACAGCAGACACCTTTGTGTCAAAGAAACTGAGGATAGAACACAGAAAAACATGAAGGCGACTTTCCTGGCCCGGATCTATAGCAGATAATCTTAAAAAAATATTCTGCAGTAGATTAAAAACGAAAGAAAACCATTAGTCAACATATGAACATTACCTGATGCTGCTGAAGTGAAGCAGAGCAAAGTTAAAGAGGTTTGATTAGAGACACAGATAAGTGTTTTTTCAATTTTGCATAATTTTAAAAAGTTCACATTTGTTCAGTCGCCTATTGAGCAACAAAAATGAGGCTCTCTTTTCGGAAGTAAGTAAAAGGAAAAAATAAACGCGGCCGTCAGCGGCGTAAACAACGGTAAACGTGCGTAATAAGCAACGAATAATGCATAAAACAAAGATTTTTAGACTGGAAACTGTTCCTGAAGTACACCGAAAGAGAGAGAGAGGGCGCTGTGCCTGAAGTGTGATTTTATCGTAGTGAAAGCGAAGCAGCAAAAGTAAAAGTGTCACGACTGGGGCAGCAGTTGTTGAGATGCGAGTGCGTTTTATTTACAGTGAGAAAAGGGATACAAGAAAAGGGCGAAACTAAACATAAACCTAAACTGGGAAAACTAACGATAAACAAAACCCGAAACTAAAACTCACACGGAGGGGGACACATAAGGAGGTGAGAGCGGGGATGAGGAGCAGGGAAACGGAGACACGAATGATGAGCAGAGAAGAGCACATGACACTAAGTAACGCAGACGAACCGACGAGGACCACAGGCAGGCACGCACAATAAATACACACAGGGCAACCGGTAATCACACACAGGAGGGAGGCACAGCTGCTACTAATCACACATGACAAGACAAAGGGAACAAGCAGACACGCTACACAGAGACTTTCAAAGTAAAACAGGAAAACACGAACTGTTCTACACACAAAACACAAGGACACAAACAAGGCACAGAAGGGAGGACACTAAACACGATATCCAACCCTAAACTAATACAAAATAAGGATAAACACAAGAAGGTAGAAAATAAAACACAAAACA
>VUQR01014096.1:18578-29096 GCA_015108515.1 Hemichromis elongatus | reverse complement strand
AGGGCAACCGGTAATCACACACAGGAGGGAGGCACAGCTGCTACTAATCACACATGACAAGACAAGGGAACAAGCAGACACGCTACACAGAGACTTTCAAAGTAAAACAGGAAAACGCGAACTGTACAAGGAGGTAGGAAATAAAACACGAAGCACTGGGTCACCGAGCCAGGATCATGACATAGAGGGAATTTATGACAATGTTTATGTGAAGCGTATTTTGGATCTTCATTTGCTGCTGGTTCAGTCAGTATTGTGTGTAGAGAGACAAAACCTACAGCTTCAGAATCTAGCCCAAAAAGGACGTAAACACAAAGCGCCGACCCACCGACGGATCAGAATCAGTGAGCTGTTAGCTTTCAGTCCCAACCGTGTCCGTGCCGTCGGGTGAGAAAGCCAATCTCCCTGATTCTGATCCATCGGGGCCGCGCTTTGTGTTTACGTTGTTGTGCAGAATCCGTGTACCTGCTCTCATTTCCTGTTTTAGCCGTTTGGTGGTTGTTAAACTTTTGTTAGGTTTAACCTGAGATGCTGGCGCTTCAGGCAAAATAAATATTTAAAAATCGATTCAGGATTTTTAATGAATTGATATCACGTTATCCAAGCTAGAATCGATTTTAATCGATACATTGATAATCAAAACCCACCCCTACTCTCGACCAGTTGTTTTACACTGAAGAAGCCTCTTGGATGAGTGTTGAAACACCTTTACGAACAAAAAACAAATTCAGTTGTTTTGTTTTCAAGCATTTGAGTCTATCATGAGCTGGGTCACAGACGGACAGCCCATCGATTGCGGTCAGGCTCTAAAAATAACAAAACACGCATGTAAAAAACATTTTGTCTACATCATTTGGTAGCATCCTGCAGAAACTAGAGAACTGTGGTTTTAAAGGTAAAAAGGAAATGATAATGATTGTAATAAATAAAAATTACTGTCGGAGCCTCTCGGCTTCACTGAGTTGAGATATTTAAAATGAAGCAAATGAATGAAAACAATTCAACTACGTTTGAGGAACACTGCACAAAAATAAAACCATCACACTTCACCTTCACCTGCCTCCGTTAGTGTAACCAGGTTGACGCGCTTCAGGAAGGCTTCCTTTACCTTGCTAGAAGAGAAAAAGAAATCCTTTTTCCCCTGATCTATATTTTGCATCTGTAAAGGTTTAAACATGAAATGACTATTTTTATACATGTTCAGTTGCCTAACATGTTGAACTCGTGAGCAGCAGAGGATTTGTATACATCTGTGGTGGTAATGTTTAATATTTGGCAGCTTTTTATGGGAAAATGAAAAAGTAAAGCACCAAAGCCTCCCTTCTTGTCACTTTAAATGACTTCTAAATATCTGAGATAACCAGTAAGAGATGCTGAACTCGGGAATATTATGGCCTCTTTGTTTGGCAGCAGTTTCAATCCTAACTGCTGCATCCCAAATGAGCTGTAGAGCTGAAAGTGACTTTAAACTAAGGTAGGAATTGGAATAGAGAGCACTGCGATGAGATGCAATGAAAGCGTGAATGGCCTTATCTAAATCTGTAGAGAATAGAAATATAAAAGCAAATAGAAAGGCTGCAGTGAAAGAGAAGAGGGTTTTCTGATAACACCCGTTTTAGGGATTCCAGACTCCAGCTTTTGTTTGTGTAACCGTAACCAAGGAAACAAATGTTGGATTCTACCTTGCTGTTTTTTTTAACACTTCACAAATACTTCAGCTAAAAGAAGAGAACCAGGAGTTGTCTAAGCTTTATCCTAAAAGTGCATCCTGTCATTCAACCTTTCTTAAGATACTCTTAAGGTTTTAATGACTGCCTATATGTTATCTTTTAGACATACGGTGGTGTTAAAAAGTGCTTGCCCGCTTCCAGATTTCTTATTTTTTTTTATTTTTGTCACACTTTGTCATGTTTCTGAAAATGAGAAACAAAGTAACAGAGATCTGTCAGTCTGGAAAAGGTTCTTGAGCCGTTTCTAAATCTGTGGGTCTCCAGGAGTGGCCGGCTCACCAAAATTGCAAGAACGACACATCCAAGAGGTCACAAAAGAACCCAGAACAACATCCAAAGAACTGCAGGCCTCACTTGCCTCGGTTAGTGTCAGTGTTCATGATTCCACATTAAATAAAGAGACTGGGCAAAAATGACCTGCATGATGAAAACCACTGCTGAGCAAAAGGAACACA
Source organism: Hemichromis elongatus (assembly GCA_015108515.1). Classification (NCBI taxonomy): domain Eukaryota; kingdom Metazoa; phylum Chordata; class Actinopteri; order Cichliformes; family Cichlidae; genus Hemichromis; species Hemichromis elongatus. The sequence continues at coordinate 26,911 of VUQR01014096.1, read as the reverse complement.
AAGGCTCATCTCAGTTTTGCCAGAAAACAGAAGATCCCCAAAACATTGGGGAAAATAATTTGCAGACTGATGAGACAAAGGTTTACCTTTTTGGAAGGTGTGCGTCCCATTACATCTAGAGTAAAAGTAACAGCATTTCTGGTGGTAGTGTGATGGTCTGGGGCTGTTTTGCTGTCTCAGGACCGGGAAGACTTGCTGTGGTCAACTGAATCATGATTTCTGCTGTCTAATAAAGCATCCTGAATGTCCGGCCATCACTTTGTGATCTTAACCTGAAGTGCACTTGGGTTCTGCAACAGGACATTGATCCAAAACACATCAGCATATCCACCTCTGAATGGCCTAAGAAAAAAAAAAAGAAGACTTTAGAGCGGCCTAGTCCAAGCCCTTCCATGTTGTGGCATGAACTTGAAAAGACGGTTCATGCTGGGAAACCCTCCAATGTCGCTAAATTACAACAATTCTGCAAAAATGAGTGGGCCAAATATCCTCGACAGCGCTGTAAAACACCCATTGCCAGTTATCACAAATGCTCAATTGCAGTTTTTGCTACTATGTGTGGCCCAACCAGTTATTAGGTTTAGGGGACATAACTTTTTCACACAGGTCCATGTAGGTCTGGATTATTTTTCTTCTTAATCATAAACACGTCATTTAGAAACTGCTTATTTTTGTTAAATATTTTACATTTGTTTGATTATCTGAAACATTTACCAGTAAGTGTGACAAACATACAAAAAAAGGAAATCTTTAAGGGGAGAAACAATTTGTCCCACCGCTGTAAATGGAAATGCAGAACAGGTAAAAACAGACTTTGTATAAAGTGAGTATTTGGTGTGATCACCTTTTTGCTTCAACATAGCCTGGACTCTCTTTGCCAAGCATTCTTCTAATTTCTTTACGTAGTTCTCCAGGCTCTCAAAGGACATTCAAAGCTCCTCTTTGGATTTTGGATAGCTTCTGTTCTATTCTCTGTCAAACCTCAATAAAGATAAAAATAAAATAAAACTTATTGCTAGTCAGATTCTTTCAAGACGGTATTGCATAGAAGATCAAAATTTGATGATACCATCAAATTTTGCAGCATCCCAACACCAATGGCTGAAATTCTTTTTCCTTTCCCACAAAAATAGCTTCTTGACAGCCTCTCACATAATTTCTGAACTATTTTCACCAAACAGTAGATGGATCAACTGAAGGGCCAGTTCATCTCTCAGGTCCTGTGTCAGGTCTTTGCTAGACATCTTCCTGTTTGTTAAGACTTCAGACAGATACCGATAATTTGCTGTAGTTAGCTTTTTAGGCCTGACACTTCCTCTTTTGTCCTCCACTTGCCGAGATTCCTAATTTTTTTAAGGACATACTGCACACCATGCCATGTTTCTTAGCTAACAGCTAAGGAATCACATGGTTGGTGCAAAAATAAGATTTTATGCCTGTCAAACTGTGTTAAATTCATCAGTTGTGTACCTTAATGCTTGAATGCTTTATAAGTTAGTGTTAAGTGGCTTAAATTAAATTCCCCTGAAAATGGATTGGACAGAAAATGACTGAAATAGGAGAAAATACCCAAATATAACCTTTAAAAGGTCTTTAGAAAGTCTCAAGGACTAGAAAGTCTGGCTCCTTGGAGAGGGGGCTCAAGACTTTTGCACAGTACTGTATATTTCACAAGTATACTTAATAAATGCATTTCACTCAGTAATAGTGGAATATGTACATTATGTGAGAACACATACAGTTTTAATGCTGAGAGTCATCGTTCTGATCTAAGTTAATGGAGGTACAAGAAGAACATTTGGTCTCTAAACCAAATTTTAGCTTCAAGTTTAAAAGCAAAGGGTTTGAGGATTCAGAATTTGCAAACCATTCCAAGACACCATGTTAACAAAAGCAATTATTACTTATTTAGAAAGCAAATTTTCCGGGCACATCTGGTATACTGTTTTTTTGTTTTCTAAGAAAGTGATTGCTTCTAAGCTTTTAGTGTTTATTAGTAATTTTGTCAAAGGCTTAAACTTTCCTAGATGCAAATCTTGTATTTTTTTGAACTTTCAGACTTCAGTAAAAACTATATAAACATGAAGACAAAAGAAAAAAGACATATCTTTTTTAGCTCCCGTGGATGGTTTCATACCTAACATTTGTAGGCAAGGCCATAGCAGAGATGAAGAATAACTGAAGCGCCTCTCAACACCTCTCAAAAGACAGATTTTTCCATTTTTAAAGTACTTCAATTACCTTTATAACTGTACTTTCTCCAAGGATAACATTCTGCAGAGGGAATAAATGAAGCCTTGATCTATTCAGCCTTAAGGTACTCAAATTAAAATGCATTTAGTCTAAAAATACTGGGATGAGCTGGCCCGGGCTCAAGGTCTACGTTTGCTAAAACCCACAAATTCACGAGTTCACAATGCCATGATGCACACTTGGTCAACGCATTAATAAAAATTTCAATTGGTAATATTCGACGATACAGCATCCAATCATAAATGTTGTAAAATCAATTTTCGGCAAAAGTTTATTTAATGAAAAAAAAAAAGCAGAAAAAGGGTTAAAGAGCAGTTTAAGTCACGCATTCTCACATAACATTGGTGCAGAGGTTAGCACCGCTGAATATGAGAGTGAATGGATGACAGACTGGCACCCCGTCCAGGTTGTACTCTGCCTCTCCCTCTGTGACTGGATGGACTGATGAATGGGTGGACGGACGGAGCAACTCTCACAGTCTTTCAGTCTTATTCTTTCAAAATAAAACTTGTGTTATGTTTGACATATTTTGTATACTCCACTATGAAGCCTGATTCGACAGATCTTGATACTCTCCCTCAATTATGTGTAAAAACTGGCATGTGTATCAGCTATATGTAAAATTTACAGTGGAAAATTGTAACAGAAATTATAATTTTTAACCACTGACAAAATAAGTAGTAAAAGGCACAGGAGATACAAAGTAAAGCGATACCCATTGTTCATGTGTTCCCTTCAAAGCTTCAGCAAAAGGTTACTGTTTAATTCTATTGAGAATAGATTCTCAGTATGTTTACCCCCAAACATTTTCTTTTCACCCCACCTACTCTCAATCCGCATTGAATGATTGCAAGTGCAAAATGCCTATTGTGAATATGAGGAATAAAAGCAGTACTGTACTCCTGGGAGAACCCTGACAATGGAGCAGCCTTGGCCTAGATGCAAATCATATCCCCTCTTTCAGACTGCACCGTAGCATACGTGTGTGTGTGTGTGTGTGTTAGTGCTGTGACTGTGTGTGCATTTTTGAAAACGTGTGCACTGTTGAACGGGCACGTGATTGTGGATCTTCAGAGGGGCGCAATCTCCTCATTAGGTGGCTCTGATTGAAGCGCTAAAGCCATGTTCCTGAGTGCAGAGAAAGAGGGGGAAAGTAAGAGGGGAAAAACAGAACAGAGTGGAAGGTGGAAAGTGGTGAGAAGGCAAGGGAGGAGGAAGGGAACGGGGAGGGAAAAAGAGGAGGAAGAAAGAGCGGAGGTGAGAAAAGTAGAAAGAAAGAGAACGAAAAATTAGAGAAAGAAGATGCGAGGTGAGGACACAGCGGGGGGAAGTGTGTGGACAAGAGGATTTTGTGTTTGCGTGAGCTCTTGTGTGCCTGCATTAGGCAACAGTCGCACTAAGGTGGCTGGGTTGCAGGATTAGTAGTTTAATTGGTTCCTTAAGGAATAGAAGAGACTTAACAACAATGTAGTGGTATCAGGGGTGGGCTGGAGGGCTGTGGTGACACACACACACGCAAATTATTTTCTCCTTGTGAGGAATTTCTCTTGAATAATCCCCCTTACCCCCATTTAAATCAGACGTTGCTGTTAAACCAAACTCTGTCTTGCATATTTATAAAAGTAAGAATGCTTTATCATTAAAACTTAAACATGATGCAGAGAAGGAGAGCAAGAACAGTTGGGTTAAAGTAAGGAAGGGAGGAAACGGGAAAAAGCTACAAGGTGAACATAAAAAAAAAAATGCAGAAAGGTAAGAGTGTAACGCTGGATGTTCTGTGAAGCTGTACTTAAGGTGCCACAATGCCTAATCAGAACTGCTGATCACAAACCTTTTTTCTCCACCACCTTCTGATGGCAGAGTTGAGGTCTGCAGACGAACATTTCTGTACGCTTTCAAAAATCGACAATCTGACACTCTCACCCGCTTCATGCTTTGATTGGCCAGCTGTGTGGAGTTGTAAAAAACCCGCCTGTGTGTTACTGTGTGTCTTCCAGAAACAACTGTATGGATTTGTGTACCGTTAATCAGCTATTAATACACTTAGGACAAAACAATTCACAATAACCATATACACTTTTACCTTTATGTTTACCATTATGTTGCTTTAAGCGAGCTAGCGCATCTTAAAAACACAGAATATTATTTTTTAAAATGAGTTTTTTTAAAAATGTAATTTAAAAAGGTTAACCTTGATGTATTCTGTATTCATTCAAAGTAAATTGATATTTTGAGCCTTTTTCTTGTTTTTTTTTTATGATTATATTTTATGGCTTATAAAAGCAGTATCTGTTATTGGAATATTTCCTAGGATCAATTAAAAAATTATTTAGAAAGGAGACATGTGCCTCTTCATAAAGGTGTACTCATTTATACACTCAGCACTTGGCTGGGGCTGCTTTACAATAAATTACTACATCAGTGCGGTGCAGCATGGAAGTCCACTTAACAGTATTCCATAAATTTTATGTCGGTTCAGGTCAAGTGAATTGGCTGGTCAATCAAGCACAGTGCAAAAACATCAAGAAACCATGTGGTAGTAGTTTTGGCGCTGTGGGTAGGTGCTAACTCCTCCAGGAAAAAGTAAATTGGTGTATCCATAAAGTTTGTATGAAGGTGGAAGCATGACGTGCTCTAAAATCTCCTGGTGCACGCTGCACTGACTTCGGACCCAAAATCATTAGACTGCAGAAACTTCACACTGAACTTCCAACACCTTGAATTCTGCACCTCTCCGCTTTTTCTCCAGACTTTAGGGTGATGATGTCATCTAAAAAAAAAAGACTTTGGACCACTGAGCAACAATGCAGGTCTTTTCCTCCTCAGCCCAGGTGAGCTGCTTCTGATGATGCCTGTGGTTCAGGACTGGTTTGATATGAGGAATGTGACAGTTGTAGCTTTTTTTCCTGTAAATCTAAGTGTATGGTGCCTCTTGGTGCACTGATACCTGCATCAGCCCTCTTCTTGTGAAGCTCTCCCAAGTTTGCTAGGGGACTTTTTTCAGTGTTATTGTTTGCAATCCCTGTTGCATGTTCACATTTTGCTAGTTTTCTATCTTTCTATGAATATACTTCAGCATGAAACAATAAACAGATGGCTGAAACTAGCCTTTCAGCCTTCTGTGGCTTTGGGCCAGTTAACGTCACCACATTGGTTCTGTTGCACAACATTTGTGGCATCACCACATCCCTGGCAATGAGGGCATGAAAAACTCAGTCTTCTCCTAAACTAGTAACAGTGCCATGCAAATGTGTAAATAAGTGTTTGTCAAACAATGCCCCTAATAGCGTTTTTAATTATTTTCTTTGACTTATATAATGAATATATGGCTCGCAAAGCAAAGCAATGAGTAAGGTTTTTTAATGTATTGTTTGTTTGGTGTTTATGAACAGCTGTCTTTACCATCTCACTATGTACAGTGATCTAATGAACATAAAAAGAGCAATGTTAGTGTTTTTATGCATGAGTAAAGCGAATAAGCACAGCAGGCGTGGTGAAAACCAGGGCGGGTTTTTCTAGTAAAAGATAAATAGGAGAAGAATGGCTTGCTAAAAGTGATTTAAATTTTAGTGTCCACTCATCTTCACAAGGGTTTGCAGCTGTTCACAAAACTGGATGCAGAAATGGGAATTGGCCTTTCGCTTTGCAGGGAATGTCAGCATCCTGGTAGCACCCACCAGAAAAACAGCATTTTAAGCTCTGTACACATTTGCGTTCCACACCCTTGGCCTTATTGTGACCCTTTTTGTGACATGTTGTCATAGTCCAACCAAAAACGGCAGCTACTCAGTTTCATGCCAGGACATCGCCTTGATGTTTTTAGTGCACGGGTGTGAATCGTGCTCATGCACAAATACTGCATGACTGCAGTTTGTGTAGTTGCAAGTCAGCTGTTGTGTTCATCAGCAGCTGTTAACAAAAATGGATGCAGATATGCAAGCACTGGCCTTTAGCTGTGCAGGAAATGTCAGTGTCGTGGTAGCACCAGAAAAACAACATAATTCAGATCCTCTAGGCAGGACAGACTGTCCCAAATAAATAGCTGAAGTTAGACCAAAGACCGAGATGGTGACCCTCGTGGGTGTGCTGCAGGAAAGCTTGGCGAACGCCAGCAACAAAGGGATTCATCCTCTAGGGACTGTGGATGTCTTGACCCATAGGTTATTTAGATATTTCATTTTCAGTCTGAATGCTAGAGCAAATTTATCCATGATAAGAATGCATCAACAACAAGAAGATAGTCAGAATAATTCATTTAGGGTTTCTTCAAGGACTTTAGTGACACAGTTTGTAGATCTCGATGAAAATGTGTCTTGCACAAGAGGAAAAAAAACTACCCACAGTTAGTTTTTCCTGAGTCACTAGGATTTGAGCAACATCTTTCTATGAATTTGAAAGGAAGAAGTGATGTGTATGAAGCATGCATGCTTGATATACATGATATATTCTATATATGATGAGGAACACTGGTTAAATATCCTATTACAGTTCATTAAATATCTGCTTACATACTACTGTGCAGTACAACAATTGTGCAACTTCCACTCTGTTTTCCTTCAGTGGCCTTGGATGGGATGTATCTCTAGAAACGTAACTGCGGTGACTCAAGGAATTCATTATAATGATTTTGCATCTGTACAAATTTAAGTTGAAAGACACTGCTCTCAGATCAGCAGTCCTATTCTCAGACCCTCCTAAGAAATCTTCTTCCCCGAGAGGTCTTCTGTGAAAGATGGATGAGAGAGGTATGTATAAATAGAGCGGTGAGCGGAGATGACGAAGGGCAAGGGGAGAATAATGGATGGATAAAGGATACAGAGAAATGAAGTGAAGACAGAAAGAATAGAGAGGAGTGAGAAATGTTGCACATGTTTAATCAGTGCCATCAGGGCTCCAGCTGAAACAACGAGAGGCTAAAAAAGTGTTAAAAAGTGTGAGTGAAGACATGCTGGAAGAGACAGTAGTCTTTATATTTCAAGACAAACTGAAATAGAAACAAGATTAAATCAGTATATCTTAGATTTATCTGTCTTTGGACAGCATGAAATTTTAGACAAAATTGTTATTAACACCTATCCAATTGATCTTGTTTATTCCAGGTCTGGATCGTAGGGTAGGAGACTAAGCAGAGATGCACAGATCTCCCTCTCCCCAGCCATCTCCTCCAGCTCTTTTCATTGTATACCATGAATTTCCAAGACCAGCAAAGAGACGTAATATCTCCAGGATGTCTTCTGTCTGCCAAAGTCGGGCATGCCCGAAACACCCCACCTACGAGGTGTGAAAGGGCAGTGATCTCAACCACTTCAGTTGGCTCTTTTCTACTCCGAACGCCTCATAAAAGAATGAACTGAGTCAGACTTTAAGGGAGAGCTTAGCTATCCTTAAGTGAAAGCTCATATCTGCCACTTGCCTCTGTGATCTTATTATTTCGGTGCCATCCACAGCTTGTGTCTATAGGTGATGATAGATCCTAGATCCTAGAGTATTTAAAAGTAGAATGGGAGGGAGAGTCTTCAGCTTTCAGGCCCCTCTTCAGGAGGATTCAGGAGACAGACACTATCTCTACTTTTAAGATTAGGCTTCAAACTTTCCTTTTGGCTAAAGTATATAGTTAGGGCTTGATCAGGTGACCAGGAATCCTCCCTCAGTTATGCTGCAATAGGTATAGGCTGCTGGGGGATTCCCATGATGCACTGAGTTTTTCCTTTTCAGTCACCTTTCTCACTCACTGTGTTAATAGACCTCTCTGCATGGAATCGTATTTGTTATTAATCTCTGTCTCTCTTCCTGCCTGCATAGATGGGTGTGTAACCTATGTAAACATGATTGCATTAAGCCAACTAAAAAAAACCAAAAAGCATATAGCTTGGCATGGATGACTGCTGATTGGCTGAAAAGTGGTCTGGCATATGAAAGGCAGTGATAGGATAGTTCACTACATATAAACAGAAGAGTGAAGAATAATCAAAGATCAACATCATGAAAAGAGCAGCCAGTCTCTGCTGTGGGCTGTTTCTAATACTTGTTTCACTTCAGCTCTTTGTAAGTTATCACTCTGCACTGTGGGCTGTTAAAGC
>VUQR01014096.1:0-18558 GCA_015108515.1 Hemichromis elongatus | reverse complement strand
GCACTGTGGGTTGTTAAAGCACCAACAAAAATAAAAAGACAAGCACGAGAATATCAGCTGTCAGTAAACAGCTAGAGCGTGTAGGTGAAAGCTAGCAAAGCTCTACATAGGCACATATGGACAGAAACACAGTACAGTAAGCCGTCCTACAGATCAACCGTTTCACCCTGACACTACACTCTCTCGTTACCATGAAAGATATGCTCTTCATCCACATCACTGTAGATGCTACACCAATTCATCAGTTTCCCCCTCCAAATGAGGACCAACCTTCTCCTGTGTTTGTACAGAGACTGGATTGGCCTTAACAACTCCATCCTGCCAAAGGACCTTAGAGAAACTTCCATGCAACCTTGAGTATACTTAAGACAAACCTCAGTTAATTATAGTCTAGCCCTTCATGTAAAGGCTGGTTGTGTGGTTGTTGTGAGCCCTACTATAGCCAGTAACAAAGACGCTTGCCTTGACAGTATCCCTGAACCTCTAGCACAAGTTGAGATTCCTCCCTTACACTCACTGAGTTCATCACCCACTAGCATTTAAGGATGGTCTTACCAATATTACTCTTGTGAACCTTCTGCTCCCTGCTGCTAACACCTTTGTCTCCCTGTTTCCAGTGAACCTTTCCTTCACCTAAGATTGTTCAAGGGGCATTCCTGCCATGGAACTGGTCGTTCTCACCCAGATCACTGACTCTTGTCACCTGCTTCCCTGCCTGCCTTCCTGGTACTTACTTACCTGCAATTCAACAAACCAGCAGCCTCCCTCCACCATGGACTCACCCTGTGCCTCAAAGTAAGATAAAGTCTCTCTGCGCTCAGTCAGCTTTGCATTCTGCCTGAGGAACCACTACATATAGTGGTTATAGTGGTTTGGCTGCATTAAGACCACTCTCCTAGTGGACCCCTTTTGTTTGGACAGCTTGTTAGTCCCTTTGAACTAACTTCTAACAAACATCTAACTAACATTGTCGCTGTTGCTGTCGATAAAGATGTTGAAACCCTTACAGCTTTCTTGATTTTGTCTGCATTTAAGTCCTTTGGCTTAAATGTCCTGTGACAAAAAAACCCCAGTAACTGTGGTGGTATCCACTCACCAAATAGGCTCGAAGCTAAACATCCTGTTTTCACTCATAGGTTTAAATGAGTGCCTCAATATTCCTCTCATATAACCGCGCTCTGTTCAGTCAGTTTTTATTTTATTGGAGAGCACATTCGCAGTCCTGTGATGTTGACTCGTCAAAGACACAGCACAAAGGCAAATGATCATTACGTTTGCAACAGAGGAAGAAAAAAATGGATGAAATCTAAACAGTGAATATGCGTTTTGTGGTCCAGCATCTTCAGTATGATGGTGTGTGCAAAGTTGATGGCTTACCACAAACGTCATAATAAAAAATAACATTTTCAGTATATTTTTATTTCCAATGCCCGAGTTTAAGACCCAAGTTTACTTTTGGGTCAACATGTTGCTATGGTAATCATCAGATATGAAGTATAATACAAACACAAAAGAGACCTACCAGTGGAACATCAGGTTAATAATAGTGACTGGTAGCGGTAAAAGGAAATAGAACAATTAACATCGTGAAGTGACAGGTAACCAGTTAAGCTACTCTTCTAAAAGGAGAGTGACTGTCGTACTCTACCTGAGGGGAGCCAATGACATTGTTAAGTGACATGTGCTGGAGAGGGATAAAGCTAAAACATGATGTCACTGATGTCACAGATTATGCTAATCATCTAATCATCATGTTTTCTTTTTTTTTTTCATTATTTTCATCTTCTTCACAGTCATTTAGCAGACAATTAAGAGAGTATGCTCATTTACCTTCACACACACACACACACACACAGTGAATATCTTGAACATCTCTGACTGTATTGATTGCTTTTTTATTTGTCCCAAATAAAACGTTTTATGCAAATAACTGCTGGAGGTTTAGTGACTTTTATCAAATATACTGTAGAGGACGCTAACGTTCCCAACAATACTCTCATTTATGTTTTAACTAGACACTGAAGAGTGCAATTTAAGGACGTAACGCCTTCTAAGTAAAGCACACGACTGAATTACGACATATTCTGCCTCACAGTGACGGTTAAACTCTTTACAGGTAGCTGTTAATCCCGGGGAAAAATGTATTAATGTTCACACAGCATTATTTGAGGAAAATCGATTCATAACTGCATATAAATAGGCAAGACCAAGTCTAGTGAGGAATTAGAGCCAAGGCTTCAGTCTGTGGTACCAGATTGTACCATTCTTTGGCCTCTATGTGCCTTATTGATTTCAGACAGCAGGCTACTTTGGTGGAATTGCAAAATTCTTATCTAAACTTTTCTTTGCATGCTATTTCCAGCTCCCAGAATCAGTAATTCTTTCCCAACAGAGCTTCTGTCTTTAATTTCTTAACCCACGCTCTTAAACAGCCAAATGCTCACTAACAAGTGTTTGAATACTAAAACGGATCTAAGGGGTTGTTTGTGTTAAATATGGCCTTGTGTATATGTGTGGCTGCAGTGGAGGACCTGCAGATGGAGTGTATCTCGTGCGTGTCTTCCTCCTTGCGGGCGCTGTCCGTCAAACTGTCGCCCAGAGCCATCAGACACTGAGCGAAACCCTTGTAGATGGAGTGACACCTCCTGGCTGAGGCTGCAGCGACTGAACACGGACTCAGCACTGGGAAACAAACACAAATACACAAAAAGTACATAACTATTTGCAAAAACACAAGTACAGAGTAAAATTAAACAGAAAAATTAATTCATATTTGAAACGGATTAATCTGAGCCGAAATCGGACCGCAGTAGTCAGCAGTAAACGCAACACTTAATTATAGAAAGTATCTCAATAGACCAGTTTTTTAAGTTTAGGACTGAAGGGTCGAGTATTATCTACAGGTAGCTGTGGGCTTACCTTCGATCTTTTTCTCAATCATTCAGAGTTTAAAGCCCACTGCTGATTTATAGCTTACAAGATGAGACACGTAAAGGCTCAGGAGGAGCATGTGAAGGTGTGCAGGAAGTGCAAGAGAAAAGCCCAGTCTGAGTTGTTTTTATTCTCAACAACAACCTACACAAATCATCTTTAAATGCTGCCAATACTCAGACTAATGAATGAAAGCTCACAGACAAGATGCCCATTTTCATTCAAAAAGAGGAAACGCTTCAAATTCCATAAGCGTAGCCTCCTTTCAGACATCTGAATCATTACCCGTATCTCAAATTTGTTCAGCAATTTGAAGGCTGGTGTTATTTCAACTGATTTGTATTTCCAGCTCTGGAGAGCAGCCAACCAATTAGAGCCGGCTATGAGGGATAAAAAATAGATGTCATCTCTTTGTCATGTTTCGTTAGCTGCCCATTAAAAAAACTGATGGTATTTGCAAGTGAGACAGATGCAATCAGGTAAGTTGTTTTAAGTCCACAAGCAGGAATAACTATTTCTATGTAACCACCTATATTTGTATATACCAGCAGCTGCTACTGTAGTTTAAGTGGCAGCTGCTTTTTATTTCCTATAGTAAGAAATTTGGTAGCAAACAAAGTCAATCTGAATGAATGAATGAAATCAAATGAGATGAGATTTCAGTCTGCTTTTCAGTTTGCACAAATTCGTGATTATTCCTTCACTTGTTCTTCTGACTTTTATTTTCCTGTTCATCACAATGTTATAGAAACAAAGCATAACAAACTAGTGTTAAATTCACAGTCAATTATTTACACCCATACTTTTTCAAAAAAGTTTGTACAGTCAACAGCTTTTAAATGAGGGCTCCCAATTCCAGTTTCACAAGATCAGAATTTGCACCAACTGGCTATTCTGACAAAAAAAAAATCCATGAAACATATTTACAAATAGGTGCACAATGCAATGAAAAGGAAACAGCCTGCATATGTCACAGTCGGTCATATCACAATGATTACTGTGAGCAGATAAAGTCAGACACGCTAACTCATAGAGAAGTGCACGCATACAATAATTAAAAATGTTAACACCAAATTACTAGAACAGACTTTCTTCAACTAACACCAATCAACTGCCATTTGAAAATATAGGTTTCATATCATGTATAGACATCATCCTCAAATTTTAGCTGAATTCAGTTTTATTTATATAGCACCAAATTACAACAACAGTTGCCTCAAGGTGCTTTATATTGTAAGATAAAGACTTTACAATAATACAATAAAATAGAGAAAAGCCTAACTATTATATGACCCCCTATGAGCAAGCATTTTGGCAACAGTGGGAAAGAAAAAAATCCCTTTTAACAGGAAGAAAAATCCAGAACAACCAGGCTCAGGTTGAGGGGATGAAGACACGCTGTGAAAGAGAGCCAGAGATTAATGATAACTCTGGCTCTCTTAAGAGAATTAAAGAAGCTGGAGATCAGATCTGACATGATCATCACCTCTGAAGCTTCAAAACATCTGATGATGCTGAAAAGCACAGTAGCCTGGGACTAGTAAATGGCACTTTTTTTATTGCTATTGCTCTATTTGAGCATTCAAAGAGCTTTACGGAACATGCCTCAAAGTGCTTTCTATCCAATATTCACACTCCAATGAATGCGCTGTGGTTCAGTATCTTGATCAAGGATGTTTGGCATGCAGACTGGACACTGCTGAGCTCCAGCTACCAATAAGAGAAGTGTATATTGAGGAAGTGAATGAGAAGAAATGCAATAGGTGCCAAGAACTCGTGGAAGAGTGCAGAAACCTCTATGAGCTTGGAGTCGGATGCAGAGGTATTGCAGGACGCTCATTCTGCAAAGTCCTCACGTGGTTGGGGGTTACAGCAGAGGCCAAGGGGCGGGCCATTCAATCTGTGAGCAAAGCTGCAGAAAAAGTTATAAGGTGGTTTTGGATTTAGAGGGCTGATCTGTGGGTTGCTGCCAGGATGTAATTTGGGGTCTGCTCAACCTCAGCCCACCTGGTGTGTGATATTTCATCCCAGTGTATCCTGAGAGAATTTCTTTGCATACTATTGTGGAAAACAGATTTAAATGTAAAAGAACAGCAGCATCTTTAGAGTTTCTTTAACACAACCAAACACTGAACACAAGAGAGCACCCACCTGTCACTCAAAGCGCCCACACCCTTAATAATGCATAAGTTTTATAAAAATTCACTCCCCATGCAATCAGCTACTGAAACCAAAACCGATTTTCATACCAGGCTGTAAACATGTTTATTTCCGTTGTGTTTTGCGGAGACCGACACGCTTCTTTTGGCTCTGGCCTCAAACTCCTCACTATTTGAGAAAGTTTATTTTGGGGGATTAACATATTAGCTTCATTTTCAGTTCAGATGAGCTATACAACTGGTATAGGATCACCTGAGTATGTGAGTGATAGAAAGTAGCTGCTTGTTTAAAATAGTCATATGATGAGGTGTTTCTGTTAGCGTCTGTGGTAGCATCACCTGCTCAAAGCTCCATGTCCAGCAGCTACTCTCTAACGCTGTCTGTCAGGAAAAAGCAGTAACCCCAGGACGCTGAAACATAATAAAAGTGAGGAGGAAAGCTGCAGAAGAAGCAGCTATTCGTTGATTGTCCTCTTTTACGCATATAAAGTCACTTCATTCATTCTTCAAATCAAAATGGATTTTGAAGCTTAAAATTTACAGCATGAATGTAGAATATGCTAACTGCAGAAATACAAATACCCTTTCAGAAAAGGATACAACCAGGCACAACAACAACAAATCTGCCATGTGTCAAGCAGCTCAAGCAGCATCATGTCAGTTGTCAGCGTGGATTGTTGGGACACAACAAGCAAGACGAGCTGTTTGCTGTCACTTCTAAGTATCTGTAAAGATTAGGGGAGCATGTTTGACAGAGGCGGATCACAACGCTTCATTTTAAAAATGCAGTTTCTGGTGTCAGAAAGTGGTACAGACACACCTAAATTACAGGGGGAATTCAAGTTAAATCACACTGTTTGCTGTTATAGTTTGAAGTGAAAACTTCAAAACAAGGCATAAAGTTGTTAAATATAATACTGATTTGAGGTTAGCTGTTCTCAGCACGATGATTCATCCCTGTATGACACATCGAGAGAAATAAATAAATATAGAGGCCATTCAGAAATCTGCTTCTTGTTTGTTTGTGTATGAAAATTCTCTGAGGACATCAAAATCTGCCACTAAAGTGCAAATGCCACTCCCGAGAGCCCCAAGCCACATAGCTGTTTACAGCATCTCATCTGTCACACTTGAGTTTGGTAAGACCACAGATGCACAATTAGGTGATGCGTTTTGAAATAATAATTTAAAAACTGTGGTGTGTTTTGGTCTTGCACTGGTATTTACTGAGGCCTGAAATGGCAGAGAACCAAGCTTTCATGTACGCGCTGCAGACAACCAGAGCTTTTCCAGAGCAGAGGCACGAGCGTTTGATTCAGATGATTCTTTCTCATCTTTCAAGCAGCGGCAAATGAATATGAATCAGAGGCCTGAGAAGACTTCAGGGAATGGTAAAGTGTCATGAAAGCAAAAGAAGGAATTATTCCATCACAGGCTTTTAACTTTTTGCCACTTTTAATTCAAGCTTAATTCCCAAAAACAAACCGATCAGCTCTTTATAGGATAGACAGTGGAGATTTCGCCATCCTGAGCCAGAGAAATAAACCCTATCCTTAAGAAGATGTTTTTTTTATCATAAGGACATGTCTTTCCAATTAAACTGCCAAGGAATGTGTAAAGATTTTGGGTTTACATAAAATATCTTTTTTTCCCCCCGTGCTACAATTATGTACCTCCCACAAGCTAGAGGCAAATAGTCAGGGATACTCAAACTTTGATGCCATTATTTAGGAAATGTTCATTTAATGTTGCTGAATTTGCTCGTCTTGAGGCTCAAATCAATAGTAGACTTTGATATAAAGCAATGCTTTATACCTTTTTCCATTTTAAATATAAACTAGAAGACATGGGATCTTAATCCTCAAATATATAACTTTTTTTTTTTTTTAAACAGCAGAGGACAAGCATACATGGTCCCCCTGAGCTATGTTGTTGCTGATTAATAATCAATCAAATTCAATCCATCTATCCATTTTCTGCTGCTTTTCCAGGTCTGTGGAGCAGTCTCATTAGAGATTCCCAGATCTCCACTCTTCCTCCACCTCCTCCGGCTAATCCAGGAAGACACCAAATCTCTCCAAAGCCAGCTGATAGATACAGTCTCCCCAGCATGCCCTGGATCTTCCAAGAGAACCTCCCAGTTGGATGTGCCCGGAAAAACCTCACCCAAGAGGCACATGGGAGGTATCTTGGTAAGTTACACAAATGTCCCTTAAAACACAGGCATTAAGGACTGGAAAAGCTGTTGTTCAACAGACTTTTGAAGCATATTATTGGAAGGTTGATGGAAGAAAAATTGTGGTAGGAAAAGGTGCAGCCTTGAGAGGACTGTCAAGAAAAATCAACTAAAGAACTTGGGAGCTCTTCAGAAGCAACGGACTGAGGGAGGTGTCAGTGCATCAGCCATGAAGACGTCACCATGCACAGATGTCTTCAGGAAATGAGCTGCAGCTCTCACATTCCTAATATCAAGACAGTCCTGAAGCAACAACAGAAGAATCGTACGTGGGCTAGCAGAAAAAGTACCGCACTGCTGCCGAGTGTCCCAAAGTCTTCTTTTTAGATGAAAGAAAGCTTTGCATTTCATTTGAACATCAAGGCCCTGGAGTGTGGAGGAAGAGCGAAGTGGCACAGTATCCAAGGTGTTTGAAGTCCAGTGTGAAGCTTCCGCAGTCTGTGATGATTTGGGCTGCCGTCTCACCTGCTGGTGTTGGAGGCGGTCGGGTCCACTGTGGTTTAACAAGTTCAAGTCAACACAGCATCTACCAGGAGGTCACTTTATTCATCCATCTCCTGACAAGCTTTATGGCAACACCAATTTCCCTCTCCAGCAGGACGTAGCGCCTACCCACAGTGACAACTTGTATGGCTCCAACCCCACAGAGAATCTATAGAGTATTATAAGGAGGATAAAGAGAAACACCAAAACCAAATATACAGATGAGCTGAGAGCTTCTGTCAAAGCAACACAGGCTTCAATAGCACCGACTGATTAATTTTAAGAAGTACTCCAAGTATTTAAGAGAATGGATTTCTGATTTCACTGAGCTGTAAGCAATATTATTTAAATTAAAAAAAAGCCTCATTTATTTTTTTGTTTTTTGTTTTTTTAAATTTTAATCCTTATTTAATTTAAATTGAAAAAAAAAACTACTTAAAAATATTCTAATTTTAATTTCTGATTTCAAAAAAAAAAACAACCCAACACGGCAGTGGAAAAAATGCTAACACTGAAGCCTTAATAACACAGAGTCCAAAACAAATGGGCATCACAGTAGCATTTATCTTTTACACTGTTCTAAAGCTAAAAGACAGGAAAAAAAAATGTCCTCAGAGAAGAGTAAGTACACACAGCCGCTAACACTGATGTTACGATGGGCATGAACAGGTTATGAGAGTCATTATTCGTTTGCATTACAGTGCGATTATCTTGCTACAACTTTCCCCACTAGTAACTCTTTCATTCTTGATTTTTTCATACAGGTACTAGTAAGTACGCCCCAGATTCATTGCTTCAGGTGGAGGACAGACAGGAAATCAATAGACGCGTGTCTGGAAACACTAAGGCACCTGTCACTTCACCTCACAGCTGAGAGGTGACGGGTTGAAACAGAAAACAAACATGCCTGATTTACACAAAGATTTCAGAATTATTTTGGTTTATGGGGTTTTCTTGACTCCACCTTCTGTCTCCTCACTAGTGATGAAGAAGGTGAAAACAAGAGGAGGTGCAATAAAATGTTTTGGCAGATTCTTTCTTTTGCCATCTGCTGCTTATTCCTGTCTTTCCTTTTTTTTAAATGCATCTGCCTGCTCTTTCATCTCGAGGCTCCTGCCTTGTGACGGGCCACGCACACCAATGACTAGCTGCTTATTGAATTACAATGTTTGAATAGTTATCACGCTTACTTCTTACGAAAACTAGAATATTTATCTTTAATTATACTTTTTTAGGTAACTCGGTGTTGGATATAACTGGATATATATCCTCAGGTTTTGGTTGTTAGTTATACAGTGGCAGCGGCATACTATCATCATGTACAAGTCTAAAATGATATAATAATAATAGTAATATAATAATGAGTCAGTTTATAGCACTAGTTCTCTGCTACGTAATAGTAAAGTAAGCTAAATGGATATACTAATAGAAAACACCTCTGTGTCTGCATGCTTAGAAATAAATGAATGAATTTTTGCATTCAAGCACAGCTCAGCTTTGGTGGCTCCAGAGTTAATGTTAGTGACCCGCAGTCTTCGGTTTGGGCAAAACAAAAGAAAATTTCATTATTGTAGCAAACATAATTAGTTGTAAAATGATCAGAACTCTTTTGGGAGCTGCTCCGCTTATCAAAGTTTTTGTCATAACAATTGGTGACCCACAAATTTAAATATTAGTCAAAGAAAACCCGTTAACACAAAATGCAGTTTCTAAAGGAAGGAAAAAACTCCAAACCTACACGGCTCTGTGTGAAAAAATGATCGCCCTCTAAACTGAATAACCCTTAGCAGCAATAACTGCAATCAACTGTTTGAAATAACTAGCAATGAGTCTTTTACAGCACTGTTGAGGAATGTTGGCCCACTCATCGTTGCAGAATTCTTGTAATTCAGCCACATTGCAGGGTTCTCCAGCATAAACCGCCTTTTTAAGGTCATGCCGAGGCATCTCAATCTGATTCACGTTAGGACTTTGACAAGGCCACTGCAAAGTCTTTCTTTTGTTTTGTCTTTTTAAGCCGTTCAGCTTTTTTAAGCTTGTTTGCTTTGATCATTGCTAAACCTAAATGTGTTTCAGGTTGAGGCCACAAACAGATAGCAGGGAATTCTCCATCAGGATGTTTTGGATAATGTTGTTCTGGGTTCTTGCGTGACCTCTTGAATGAGTCGCTTTTGCGCTCTTGAGGCAATTTTGGTCGGCCGTCCACTCCTGGAAAGGTTCACCACTGTTCCATGTTTTTGCCTTTTGTGGATAATGTGATACGCTGGAGATCTACAGCTTTAGAAATGGCTTTATAGCTTAGACTGAGAGATCTCAATTACTTTGTTTCTCATTTGTTCCTGGATTTCCTTGGATCGGAGCACAATGCCTGGCTTTTGAGGATCTTTTGAGGTCTACTCCACTTTGTCAGGCAGGTCCTATTTAAGTGATTTCTTCACTGAGAATGGGTGTGGAAGTAATCAGGCTTGTGTGGCTAAAGAAACTGAACTTGGCTTTCCATTAGCTTTAATTCCCTTTTATTCCCCTTTAGGTGTGACAAATGTACAAAAAAAATCACAAAGGGGGCAAACACTTTCTCAGATCACTGAATATGCTCACAGACTATGTTAAAGCATAAAAAGAATCAGCATCTCATGACAGTGCCAAATGTTTGTGTTCATGTTTGCGTAAAAAACTTAGGAGAAAAACAAATCCAGTAGAAAAGGTATGAAATTTAAAGGAAGCATCTTGGGTGCTTTTTTTTTTTTTACAGACAGAACGATGCACAAAGAGATCAGTGTAAAACAGAAGAGGCATACAGCAATTACAAATATTAGAATATAAAAATCTAACAGTGCAGGAAATAAAGAAAACACAAAGAAATCAACTGCAGAACAAACATGTAAATATGGTTCCAAACTGAAGATGAAACCAATAACTTGAAGAAGCAGAAGCAGCTGTAACTGATACTATGATAATAGTGCACACAAACTTTCTTGACTTTACACAAGCTAAAAGGTTAGTTGCTTAAAGATTTAAAGCTGGGGTATAGCCATCATGTTTCTGGCATAATCAGACAAAAAAAAATCCATAATAACCTTTGAGCATATTGTAATTCAGAGAAGGAACTAGACTCCCGCCACTCCTCTGGGCTTTGTTTTCAGGCTTTAGAAAACCTTGCTCATAGCATGTCTTTATAGCTCAGGGATTGGTTAGTCCAGTCCAGTATTGACTCATTTTTATGCGTATAAATTTTTCTGGCATATTCCCATGCTCATCTTAAGAGGGCAGAGCCACAAAACAATAGGTTTCTTTAAAAAAAAAATAAATTTCCAAATAGTTTCTGCTTAATGCAGCTAAAAGAATCAAATAGTTGTTATTAGAAAACAAGACAATATCTGACTTGAATAGAACATTGATGCTTTTATGGGCTGCAATTTTAACTATGCAGGGCCTCAACAAACAGACTGAATAACTCAGACTTAAATCTAAAAACATCATGGGCTGTTTGCTAAAATAGATGTAAAGTTGAGCTAAAATATCTGGAGGAAAATCAAGACAGGTGACATAAAAAGCTGAGGCAGCATTACAAAACAGTCAGCTCATCCTCTGGGATGAGCTGACTGTGACAACCATCACACTGACTTGTGACAACCATCTCTCCTGAAGAGCGAGATCGTTTTGGAGCTGATAGTGACCGAGCTAAAATGGCCCTCTTCAAGAGTGTGACAGGCACAGATGCATCATGTCATGATTAGTGTACAAGACGGCGGAGGTAACACTGCTGAAGAGTGTCTGTCCCAGAAGAGGCTTGTCGTGATGGGTAAAAGTCAAGAGAGGAACCACGGCTGTAGCCTGGCAGGTGAACAAGAGATGCTAATTGGGTCAGACACTGCATCGCCACAGCTCCTCCCCTCCTCCCCAGAGATTTACTGTTTAATATTTAATCAACCAGAGCTTCTCCTATTCTCATTTTCCTTTTGTGTGTGTGTGTTTTTTAAGGAAGTCTATTGATTTCAGGCCTGGTTGTTCAAAAAGTTTGAAGATTATTGGCTTCACTCATCTCCATCAAGTTTTAATGAAGACCCGAGGAGGAAAAAACAGCTGGAGTAGGAGAAAAGATGAATGTGTGAGAGAAAAAAGGAGACAATAGGGGAAGATGAGAGGACGAGTAATGACCAATAAAGGAGCACAATGTAAAAAAAAGAAAGAAAGTGTGACTGTGAAGAGAAGCTGCTGAAGGACAAGTAGGAAAAGACTGTTTTTCTTTCACAATGGGCGTAATGCTGTGACCTTACCTATTAAGTTCAAGTTAAAGCTGTGACGGGTCACCAAGCTGTTATTTACCAAAAAAAAGGGTTCCCATGTTTCCCTCAAAATCATTTTTAAAGGAGGTTTTTGTTCAATTTTTCAATCTATCACAAAGCTTCGTTAGGTAACTTCAAGTTTAACCCTGAGTAATATCGACTACTGAAATGATTCATGTGAAAATATTCACATGTAATACATGTAAGAAAAAAAGGTTTTCAAAATACTCAAAAGCGTAGAAAGGCACTGAATGAATACCAACTAAATTGAATTTCATTTACATGGTGCCAAATCACAAAAACTGTTGCTTCAGACCCTACAATACTACAGAGAACACGCCAACAATCAGATGACCCACTTTGGCAAGCACTTGGTGACAGGGGGAAAGAAAAACTCCCCATTAACAGGAAGAAACCTCCAGCAGAACCAGGCTCAGTGAGGGGCGGGCACCTGCCGTGACAAGTTGGGGGTGAGGGGAGGAAAACTGGACCGAATAGACACTGTGGACACGAGCCAGAGATTAATAATAACTAACGGCTAAATCCAGAGTGGTCTCTAAACCCACAGTAAAATAGGTGAATGAAGAAGAAATGCTCAGCGCATCACAACCCCCCCAGCAATCTAAGCCTATGTAGCACAGCTAAGGGAGGGCTCGGGGTCACGTGATCCAGCTATAACTATAAACTTTATCAAAAAGAAAAGCGTTAAGTCTAATCTTAAAACGAGAGAGTGTCTTTTTGCAGAATCCTAAGTGTCCATGTCAGGTTTTTTTTTTCATGTTTGTTTTTTACAAGCTTTCATACTATTGAAAATCACTGGAGCTTAAGCTGGAAGAAAAAGACTAAAACTGTCATGAACATGCCAAAAGAATAAATTGCTTATATTTAAGCAATGCCTTAATTCAATTTTAATTATAGTCCCATCTTAAATCTGTGGTCAGATTGTTTAAGGATGGCGCAGTGAAAAGTCTTCAGCCCTCACTGCTTTCCTTTCCTCATTAGTCTTGCATTCCTTCCTGGCTTTAAGTGGACCTGTCCAGTCTTACTTAGCATGCAAAGTGCTTTTCAGTGGCCTACTATTCATACTGTACAGTATTCCCCCTATTACACGTTCTTTCACATGCTGACTTTACTGCAGTAAACAGTGTTTGGTGTGTAAAGACTCTCTGGATTTTAGGATTTTTTCAATATTATATCTTTTTTCTTTGTTTGTAAAAGATATCTCTGTGCTTCCATTTTTTATACTCATTGGTTTGATTTACCACATTGATAACATGTGGGTTTCAAAGGGAAAGGGTAGTTAAATCCAGAAAAGGGAAAAAATATCCTAGGAGTACTGAACTTGCTTTGTTCTTTGCTGATAGTAAAGTTGTCCATGTTTGTGATTGGTCATTGCTGACGCTACGTCTTTTAATCCTAAGGTAAGCCTGGGCTAACAGTGTCCTGAAAAATCCCTCTGCTTAAAACAAAACTGGCATCTTCTCTGACTCTCATTAAAGTGAAATACTGAATAAGAGTGAGTAATCACCCTCTTATATTTTGAAATCTTCTTTTAAATTACTACAACTAGCTCATAAAAAATAACAATCTGCTATTACAAAAGGATGGCACATTTTCCTAATAGGTACCAAATTATTGCAGTAATGTGTTTACACAGGAATTATGTCTAATTCAGCCGTTTGCATGGAGGAAATGTAAATCAACAGGATATAGGGTAGTCCCATGATGCACCGATTTGAATTTCAACACTTCTGGAGAAGAGGTCCTCTTCAGAAACGTGTTTTATAATTATCTCCACAAGCCGCTATTGAAACTGGAATGACTACTCGGAGTGCAGCTGGGAAATTAAGGCAGGAAAGCACATCTGTTCCACTGGCAGGAATTTGTTGTCTCTGGTTTGGCTTGTAAACTAATCATCTGGTTGCGAGACTGGATAGGAAATTTTCCACTTCATGCTGAGGTTACCAAGCAGAGGGGTCTGACAGAGCGCAGGTTAATGTTTTTAGACTGTGCTCTCACAGCAAGACGACGCCCCAGAATCAAATGATTGATGTGTAAACTTACCATAGATTTGCATAATAACGTCTTTCTTCTGAAATCAAATGAAGCCAGGATTGAAAATCCAAGAACCCAAGGTCATCGCTATCATTCATGTTATCTGCACTTTTATCTGAGCTGAGATTTGGTAAGTTAGACTCATAAATTAGACTCATGCTTAGTATAAACAGCAGTTCACCTTTTGTTGTCACTATAGATTGCAGTGAGGTTGCATAAGCACAGGCCAGCAGACAACAGACGGATCAGTGATTAAAAATGTCCGTCTCAAGATCAGATTATCCAATCCAGGATAATAAACAACGTTTATCATGCTAGTTCGCAGCTCCGGCTCCTGTCAGCTCACATCACATTTTTTTCTGTACTGATCAACAGCCCACTCCATTCACAGGTAGTAAATGAAGCGCCGAGGCAGGGAGTTGCCCGGTGGTTTACAGGATGGAAGAATCAGAGGTAGATAAGAGCCGTGTTGGTGTGTTTCACAATGTTGCTGCAGTCAAAACAAGGAACAGTTTCCAGATGGCTTCCACGGTGCACATGGTTGCTAAGTAACTTTTTATAGTCGAGTCTAGTCAAAACTTTTTCACATCACACAAATTCAAAAAAAAAGCTGCAATTTCACAGCACAGCACTGGATCTAAAAGTTGAAGACAGAACAAAGATCCCACTAGAAGCTACTATCTAAATAATTGGAGAGAGGCCATACTTAACATTAGCATCTCTCTTGTAAGGTTTGTGACACGATACTGACTTGTGTAAAATTTCCCAAATGTTCACAGCAGCTTCTAAAAAGATTGTCACACGCAGCACATCTGCTGGACAAATGGTCTTGTTACACTTGTTACAAGCATGTTTAATGTTGCCACCGCGTACAAACTGAGAATACTGCAGTTATAGGTTCAATACCGGTGCTGGAAAATAATAACTCAGACCTGAAGTCAACAGTTCTAACAAAGAATACTTTATAATTTTGTGCTTTTTTTTAAGTGGTTTCTCGCAGCATGAAGATCCTGGGTCTGAATCCAACAGCTAGTTGGGCCTTCCTATGTGTAATTTGCTCTCTGAGGCTGTGTGGGCATGCATGTTTAACTGGTGATCATAAATCGGCTGTAAGTGTGAATGGTTGTCTGTTTCTCTGTGTTAGCCTTGTGATACACTGACAATCTGCCAATAACGTACTCAACCTCTTGCCATATGGCAGCTGGGATAGGTTCTAATCCCCCAGAAGCCTTGAGTAGCTTGTTTCTTTAGGGCCTTGCTAGCATAGCTGATATTCAAACACACAAAGACATACGAACTTGTGTTACCATTCTTTTTCATACATTTTAAAAGTAAAGGGTGATAATTCTTATGCCATAGGAATGTTCTATCACCTTTTTGGACGTCACGGACCAGAGAAATGCAGCTGAGATGAAGGTAAAGTCCTGAAAAGACGTGTCTGGGGTCACAGTAGGCCAACAGCCTGTCTGCTGCTAAGTGTAATTGGATGTGTATTCTGGGGTTTGACCTCAAGTCCTGCTTAGTGCAAGCTGGGACAGCTCCATTCCCCTTTAGAGGGGATAAGCAGGTTAAGAAAATAAATCACTGAACGAGTCCAAATCTGAATTTAAATAACATGGGTCTGCTGAGAATTATTAAAGCACTTGCAGGACTTCATCTCCATTAGTCAGTAGCAAGAACTGCCAAGGTTAGCGCAGATGTGCACCCACTCGCCGGAACTTCAATGAACTTCCCTAACATGGCCGATTTAAACTCTGGAATATCACAACTTTGCAGAGATGTATTTCCAAGAGGGTGCTAAAATATGGACGTACAAGGAAACAATATAAATAGAAGAGTGATGGAGGGGAAGACAAATCACGTTTGAAACTCCAAAAGCTTATTGAACATATAACTCCATCTGCAGGGGACTCCTCAGTGCAGAGAGTAGCAGGCAGATCAATGAAGCAACAGCCGATCAACTGCGTCTCAACCTGCCTTGATTAATATTTGATATCTGAACTAAGACTAAGCCCAAGGAGAGCGTAATAAAAAGCACAATGGGAGAGGAGAGGTTGAGTGACTGATAGATATAGGCAGCGTGAGAAATCTCCAGGCTTCGCAGAGTTGATTGCAATCGGAGAGAAATAAAGAGGATCAAAAGATATGAAGAAGTGTAGGAAAACATTTTCCTGATGGGGCTGATGAATTGCTCTGATAAATAGTGTTTGTTTGGCACAACAGTTTAGAACTATTGATGTTAGGAAACATTGCTCTCACTTCGCCCAGTACGCTGGGTTATTAAATCAACATGACAAATGCTGAAGGACCAGGACAACTTTTTTCTGGGTGTTTCAAAACGTTAACAAATCCTATGAAAAGACCTAGGGTGTGTAATTCTGCCTGTCAGTGCTTTATGGCTCTTCAGCCCACTGCTCCTGAATAAAGATAATCAGACTTATAAACAGTTCACTAGAACTACAAATATACAGAGACGGCTTTCTAAAAGGTGATGGGTTATCTTCAAATATCTTCTAGCTTCTTTGCTGATGCAGATCAGCTCAAAAAGCCCCTGGACACCGGGTGCACCTGTTGGAAATTTTGAATTTGAATAAAATGATTTGTTTTATATGGAATTATGGAAAATCTGCTGCTAAAGCAAACCAGCAGATGATATGATAAATGTTCTCATGATCACAATAGGGCCTGCCTTTCAGACTGTCTAAAATACCCTGAATTATTATGTATTACTTTTTTAAAATCTAATCTGAACTCCTCCCATTTGATTTCTGTAAATCCATTTTGCCTTTCATCCAGATTCCCCTCTATACTCCTGCACCCTGTTTCTGAAGCGATTCACATCAAACCTGCATTATTCATGACTGCCTGCTCCAACTGGCTGGACAAGTGGCCCCCGGTTCAGTTTCAGTCACCTGAATACCATTAAATGAATAATTCAAATTTACTTTAGTGTGAGTAATATATGGGGTACACAGTGATCTATAAACAGGAGCTGATTCCTGAATAGGAAGGAGTACGACCTGTTCAACTACAACAAGTTGGCTTCGGTCTGAATGGAGGTCACTAGTTTAGCTTCAGCACCACTTGGTAAAGATGTGAGATCTATACACAAAGGGTTGACGAGGATTATGTTTTCTGACATTGTTGATTCCTTAGTTTTTCTAATCCAATCATAAGTTTGGCTTTTGTGGTTATGAATTACATGTGTCTCTTTTGTGATGTACTGTAGGTTGTTATGAAATTTACCTCACAGCACAGTCACGAGCTCCCACAGGATGAACATTAATAGATTTTTTTGAGCCCTTAACTTTTCTTTTAGCACAATCTTAAAGCAGAGCCAAACATCTACAGAACTAATGACTCATCAGCTTTAGCCAATAGTATATTCAGCATTACAAAAAAAAGAAAAAGGAAAAAAAAAAGCCTCTTTTAATGTTAAAAGACTGCTCTTGGGATTTACCAAAGAGATGCTTTGTGAGTTTGTGACTGAAAGCTGAAAGCTGGAAACATTTTTGAATTCGACTGGCATTATTGCAAATGTATTCATTGGAGTTTCCCTTTCAAAGTGCAAAATTGCAAGATGCCACCCAGAATGTTCAAGGTTAGCTTTGCACCATTCTGGTCTTCAGTCTTGGCATTTTAACATAACAAAGAGGACGTGTAGGGATGGAGCGAGAGGAGGATAGCTGCTAAGTTAGAAGAAAAAGCATTTATGCCATGGGTGCATTACTAGTTTTACAGCAAACAGTTTCCAGTCTTTAAGAATCGTCTGCACATTGTTGCTCAGAGATAAGCAATTCGTTGCTTTATCAGAGCTGTGCACACAGAGCTCTCAAATGTCACAAATCAAATTTTATCTAGTTCGCCTTTTTTTAAGGATACTCTTGTCTTGTGTTGCCTCTATTATATAACATTGACAAAATGCAGCTGTTATTATATTCCACATTAACACTGTGGAATATATAATGAATCCTTTCCGGTGTCACTGAATGCAGTTGGACATTTTTGTCAGACTGTGGAGGTAGAGGATGGATCCAAATGCAGACAGTCGTAGTGATGCGTGAACGTTTATTTACATAGAAAATAGAAACAAAGGCAAGGGCAAAAACAAAACGTAACCTAAACTGGGAAAACTAAGAGACTAACCTACATAGAAAAGACACGGAAGAACTCACAGAACGGCAGAGCAGAGAGACGCAGAAACATGAGGAATAATGCAGAGGAACACAGAGTAAAGCAGACGACACGACAAGGACCACAGGCAGACACACACAATAAATACACGCCGGGTAACGAGGGAATCACACACAGGAGGGAGGCACAGCTGATACTAATTAGACGCGACGAGACACAGGCCTTCAAAGTAAAACAGGAAACACAAACTGTTTTACACACAAAACATAAGGAC
>VUQR01014093.1:6313-34465 GCA_015108515.1 Hemichromis elongatus | reverse complement strand
CAACACTTTTTATCCTTTAAATCCTGAACCATGACGTAATCGGTAGAAAATTGTCATTTTTTGAAAATGGGTTTTGTTTGTTATTGAACCTTCTGGTCATTTCTACAAATAAAAATATTAATTTGCATATCCATCCATTCTGTTCTGCTCAGAAACAACTATTCACACTCACATTTCCACCTATGGGTAATTTAAAAACCAATTACCAATCACCAATTAACCTAACTGCACTAATTGCATGCCTCTTGACTGTGGAAGATACAGTATATAGGGAGAACATGAAACTCCACACAGAAGGGCTCATATATTTGCATATATGATTTTTAATTTGTTTAATGTATTTACATCCAGCATTTCGTTTTTGCAATTTCTTGCATAAAAATGTGCAACTTATTCTGGTTTTCGAGGAGGGTGGGAATTACACCGATCATGTAGAAATCTCAAAAACTCACAGAACAAATATGACATAATAGGTGTTAAGGGATATGCAAAAACAAAAACAATAACAATGATACAAGATTGAGCATCCAAAAGTAGCAGTTAGCCAAAACTGTGACTGTTGCCAAATGATTCAACATCCTTATTTCTGATCAGGTTTATTTGCCGAGTTCCTCAAACTGCTTTTCCAGACGCCTTCCCTCCTGTCTTACTTTTGGCTGTTTGTGCCTTTACCTTTGTCTATGGAAGCCCATTTCCGCCACTAAAAAAATAAATAATAAAAAAAAAATAAAAAAATCAAGTACTCATAACTCAAAATTGAGAAAAAAACCTCAAAATTTCGAGTTAGCTCTGCCAATCCTAATATACGTGAATGAGGTCACTTTCTTGTTACCTGGAAGTATATGGCGCAGAGGAACGCGCACTCAAAACCGGTGTAACAAATTGGCGCTTTCGCGAGTACGTTTGCTGATAGTAAAACCATGGGATTCAGCTAATAACACAAGGATTTCATCATTTGTGACGCCACGCTGAAAACAGTCAGCAATCTGTGCATTCATGACTGGATGTAATACCGGTAGCTTAGCTGTAGCATTTGTAGCTGAGGGCTTCAGCATCAGCGTAACAAGGAAATGACATCATTCACGTAGATCGCTGATTGGCAGTGCTAAAAAAATTTGATTTAATAACTCGAAATTTCGAGTTATGGATCCTTTTCTTTTCTTTTTTTTTTTAGTGGCGGGCTTCCATATTTGTCTCTGTATTGGTAGGAGCAGTATCGTTGTGCCTCCCAGTGGCCAGAGCCTCCTGCTGCAGTTTCAGCTGCAGAATGTCACTGAGCAGATCGGCCTCTTGGATTAGGCTTCCCACTATCTGGCTCTCAGTGGCCCTCACTGCTGCCCGAACCAACTCCACAATGCCCTACTTGGAGCCAAAAATAGTGACAGTCAGTCCAAATAATTTCACTAAGAAAGTACCTCAGCTAGCATTACAATAACCCTATGTTTTGGAGAGTAGTGGGAAAAAAACGGCTGTTTTAAAAAAAAAAAAAAAAATTGTCTAGAGAAAAACCATTGAAAACACAAAAACCACACATTTTCATAGCACACTGCATAATCAGATATTAGGGGTTGGAAACAAACCTGTTTATCCAGATGCTTATCCTCTGAAATAGTGATATCCTCCAGAGTGACCCGTGACCCCCGTCTCAGACACCTCAGCTCGTTTTCCTTCTGTTCCAAGGCCAAAGTGAGACTAGCTTCGCGCTGCTGATCTTCCCACTCTTGCAGATCGATGCCCTGCAGTAAAAAGGAGTCACTTGCTAAATCTGAAACAAATCAGGACGTATTAATTGGATTCCAGTACCATCAGATAGCAGCCCTGAATCTGATTATGATTACACAGTGCATGTTCGCTAGCCGCTACTTAAAGAGGCCTCCGAACCTGTTCTAGAGGAAGGGGTGTGGGTGGCAGTTGCACCTCCAAGTGCAGCTGAGTGACAGACACATTAGTAGCTCCATCGACCACCGCCTGGAAAAGCCTCCGCCGTGTGATGCAGGTGTCTATGAGATACCTGGTGAAGTCATGTCGATGGACGGGGGTGAGGTTCGGTAATCCCTCACACAGCACCCCTCTTAGTAGGGACAGCAAGTTGAGTACATCAAGATCTGATGGATAGAAAACAATCCAGAAGGTTTAAAGGAGTTTTACTGAATCAAACCCCAGCAGCATATGATCCTGCACACTGAACGGCTGGGCCTGCATTAATAACACTGCATGAGTAATGTTTTAATAGAGCACGCTGGGAATGACTCGCTGTCAATGAATCACTCAGTCCGGTATGCTAGGGTGTCTGTATTGGTTTATGAGCAATGAGAGCTTTACATCTAATAATAATTCTCTGGAGGCCAAATAAAGGGTCACGACCTCTCAGTTAAGCCGTGTGTCACCTGACAGGCCACTTTATAATACACTGCTGACCGTCCAGCTGTGGAAACATGTCTCTGGCGATCACAGCTGCCCGGATAACGTTCGGCCAGGAGAAGCCTCGGTCCGCAGCAAACACGACCACGTCATACACAAACTCTTGATGGAAGCATCGTCGTTCGTCACTGAACTCGGGCCACGAAAGGTAACGGCTGAGCATCTGCACACCAGCATCTCTCTGACAAACACAATCACACAGACACAACAGCGAGAATCGTTGAGAGACACGTAGAAGGAGCGAATCTCATTTTTACAAGTTCTTTTAGCTAATTATTCATAAATGGTGTGGTTACGTCTTTATTTTTGCAGTTCTGCTCCAAGGTTATTACATTAACGAAAACTAAACTAGATACTAAACATTTTTAAACAATTTAATAAGCAATAAAACAATTTTTAAAAAGTCAACATGAAATAAAAATAAAAAGTAGCATGCCAGGCTAGCTGGTTGCAAAGTCCACTCTACTCTAGTTTGCTGTGAATAAACAACTTCTGCCTTGGACAATTAAACCAAAACCAATAAGAAAACACTGTAGACAATAATGTTGCCATGCTGGTCATATAATTAGAATATCATCAATAAGTTAATTTATTTTACCGATTCCATTTAAAATGTGAAAGTCTGGCATATCACATCTTCCTCTTTACAATACCCCACAGATTTTCTATGAGGTTAAGGTCAGGCAAGTTTGCTGACCAATTAAGAACAGAGATACCATGGTCCTTAAACCAGGTACTGGTAGCTTTCTACATCTCCATTAAGTTGGTCAGCAGCAAGAAGCATGAAGTGCTCTAAAAATTCCTGGTATAAGACTCTGTTGACCTTGGACCTCAGAAACAACACCAGCAGATGACATGGCCCCCCCAAACCATCACTGACTGGAAACTTTACACTGGTCCTCAAGCAACATAGATTCTGTGCCTCTCCTCTCTTCCTCCAGACTCTGGGACCCTGATTTCCAAAGGAAATGCAGAATTTACTTTCATCAGAGAACATAACTTTGGACAACTTAGCAGAACTCCAGTTCCTTTTGTCTTTAGCTCAGGCCAGACGCTTCTGAGGCCGTCGGTTGTTCTGTAAACAGCCAGCCTCTTTTACAATCACCTTTTGTGTCTTGCCCTCCTTATTCAAGGTGTCAATGGTCATCTTTTGGACAACTATCAAGTCTGCAGTGTTCCCAATGACTGTTTAGCCTACAGAACTAGACTGAGAGACCGTTTAAAGGCCTTTGCAGGTGTTTTGAGTTAATTAGCTGATTAGAGTGTGGCAGCAGGTGTCATCAATATTGAACCTTTTCACAACTCCAATTTTCTGAGATACTGAATTTGGGGTTTACTATAGTTGCCAGTTAAAATCTTCAAAATTAAAAGAAATCAACACTTGAAATATATCAGTCTGTGTGTACTGAATGTATACATTATACAACTTTCACTGTTTGAATGGAATCAGTGAAATAAATGTAACTTTTTCATGATATTATAATTATATGACCAGCACCTGTATATACATATATATTAAAATCTTATAATCATATGCTAGTACGTGAATGACTTCGAGCTAACTCTCCAACCAGTTGCTTACTTTAAGATTTAGGTCAAATTATACATTTTAACGCCATTTAAAAAACAATGCTAGAATACAACTTTGTCTTTGTATCGCTTAAATCAAACTAGAGAATGCATTTTCTGAAGAAACTGCGGCGTGGATGCTCATAGCTGAATGATTTAAAGATCAAAGGAATTCCGGCACTAAGCCCCGCCCACATCCCGGAGGACGCGCGCTGGGATTGGCTGGTTGCTGTAGCGACCAGTCAATCCCAGCCGCGAATGACTATCCTATTGAAATACATGGTAAAATTTTTGTTGAAAAAAGTCGAATAACCTAAAAAATATAAAAGTTAAATACGAGAAAAGTAGAAACAGTCATGTCCAAAAGAAGAGGAATCTAACGGTGGTTGAACGGTCTCTCTACGTCGAACACTGTCGGAGGAGAAAGACGGCGAAAAACGTACGGAAGATATAAAAATAAAAATAATAATAAAGAAAAGAACACTGCTCTGCGAATGACTGCGTGTTAATTCAGTGGCCGCGTACCTTTAGCCTCGCTATCTGAGCTATTTCACTCTCTGTTAGTGAATCCATTCTGATAAACATACAGCTGAGCTCGGTTGTCATTGGAGACTGACGCGATGACGTAGGGACGTAAAGCTGCTGATTGAACGTGTAAAGAGAATAAAGTGTTACCTGTAAATAACATCGTTATCACACGTAATTTATCCAGTGCTTGGTTGTTACTGGGTTTAACGGCGACTGTCTGGCTTGACGGCTTCTCGTATGGGGCTGTTTCGGGGCTAAGAAAAGAGCAGGCGGGTAATGTAACCGGGCTTATTATCAGTCTGTGGCCACAGATGGCGGCTCTAATCCTCTTTAGCACCAACCCCACTCCTCTCCCTTCTTTTCTCTACCTCTCTTCTTCTGCCTTTTCTCTCCTCCTCCTCTTCCTCCTGTTGTCCACCAAAGGTAAGGGATCTATGTACTGCTGAAAATGGTCGGCAGTGTCCAATTCCCGGTTCTGTCTTTAAAAATAAAAGCTTTATTTCAGGTGCGATATTTACCATCAAACCTTTAGGGAGGTTCCCAAACAGAATGCCATGCATACAGTGCCTTGAAATTAATATTAACCGACTGTGCAAATGTAATTGCATACACATTACAATGTTGCCTTCAATTCAATTCAATTTTATTCATATAGCACCAAATTACTGCATCAGTCACTTCAAGGTGCTTTATATTGTAATGCAAAGAACTACATATAAAATTCAAAAGCAGCCTAATTAGGAATGATTAATAACAAGTCATAATCAGTAATCACATATTTTAATATACTACAGTAGTTTTAGAATGGACCCTTTGGTTATTAAACCCAAGGCAACATTGTGTAGGCTCATCAGAGTGTATAACATATGTTTTTTTCTGTATTGTCCTTACTTTCCTTTTTATTTATATAGCACTCTTCACAGGATAGGATCCACAAAGTGCTTCACAATAATACAAAAAAAGGGTATAAATAAAACAGGGCAATCAAACATACAGGCCAAATCTAGTTAAAAGCCAATCTAAATAAGTAAGTGTTGCTATTTTATCGCTTTTACAATAAATAAACTGTTTGGACTTGACTTTCCCAGCTGTGCAGTTTGTGTGTTTATGTTTTACTCTTGCGTTTTTTTTCTGAAACCCTTGAAGGCTTTCAAGTCAGTATTTTGAAAGTCTGAATCGCTTTACTTCCGGTTTTCATGCCGCTGACTTGCAGCGTGCCTGAACGCGCGCAGCCGCAGCCTGTGCGCGCGTCTCAAATCTCAGATAGCGAGCTCGCAGCGCTGTCTGCCGCTGACCACACCTGACTTTGTTATCAAACTGCTTCTTTATCGGGATCTGAACTCGGACGCTGATCTTCACTGGTTCCCTTCAGCATGCTTCCTCACAGGTAAGAGAAAGTTCCCCTTCTCACCTGTTGCTTTACAAACACCTGCTTCTCTGAACTTACACAAAGCTGAACATCTCTGATATGGTTCAAAATTTTCTATATTTGTTGGTTTTTTGATTTCATTGTAGTGGGGATGTAAACACCAATGAGCAAGTGCTCCTATGCTCAGTAGGCTCGTGTTTGTGTATGTGATCCAGTTGTGGAAATAAGGTGATCACACACCTGCTTATAGGATAAGAGACAAAAGGGATTGAGCAGAGGAGTGAGCGCACTTCCAAAAGTAGGCCACCACACGCGGAATAATCTCTTCTCTGTTTTCCTCTTCGTTTTTTCTGCTGACTAAAGTGATCACACATGAGCAAGAACAGCATTTCTCTCAGTTTTCAATCAGTTTTAAGGTGAAAATGTGGAAATTCAATGATTCACTATGTATTCACTGTATTAATAACAATACAGGACTGAAAAATATACCCATGTGTAACATCATCAGGCAAAGCGCACAGGTGATGAACTGCTTGATTTATCCTCTAGGAATACCCATTATTATCAAAACTTTCCCAGTGAGCAGCATCCTGACACCTCACTGTGATGCCTCAGGTTCCTGTCAGCACCGGAACTACTCATCCTTGACTTCCTGTCTACCCAGAATCCCCCTGAGGGCCGCCTACCTCTCCTCTGTCTCTCATTAAGGCTGTGAAGCGGATACAGATTAATGAAATGAGTTACATAAGTTTTACTTATGCAATAAGACACTTCTATAAAACCAAGACCTATTTCAAGGACGTTTTGAGCCCATAGTTGGAAATAATAAACGTCCCTGGTGTTTTCAAAAGTGTAAAAAGATATGTTTGACTCTTTTTTTCTTCTTCTTACTAGAGCTTAATTTTAACTCTGTAACACAGCATGCCCCCGAACAGTGCTGCCAAACAGTGCTGTTATTAAACATTTGTAATAAACCAACCTGTTGAGTAATAATTGAATTTGTCTACTTGAAAAAATAAAATAAAATAGAAAAAAAATAAAAGCTTTTTCTGCTTGCAACATATTTAAAAAAAACTGCAGCTGAACCTCAGCAAAAAATAAAAACATTGGTGAATAGTTCAAATCTGTGGAGGCCCAAAACAGCCAAAATAAATGAATGACTATTAATTAAAAAAATGTATTTCCTATTAATAGTACCTAATACAAAATTTATATTTTAAAAATGCATTAAATTTATGTTTTCAAAGGTTTTTTATTTTCTTAATTTATTTACTTTTTTAAAATATATTTTGTATTTATTCCCTTTGTATTTTCAGTTTGTTTGTTTTGGGTTTTGGTTTTTTTTTGTCTCTTGCTTCATTTGTTTTCTGCCTCTGTATACAGATGATGTTAGTGCCATTCAAAGTCTAGCATGGGGTTAACATGTTGCCTGTTGGCTTATGTATACACATCTTATGCTCCACACTGGTAGTTTGGGAAGCGTTTTTTGAAGAGTAGGAGATTGAGGGTTTTTGTTGATGACATTAGCTTGACAACATGCATTTTTTTTACAGTATTATTATGAGCAAAATAAGACTTTTCCAGGACAAGGGCATCACAGACTTACAACAGCAACACCAACAGAAAAACAATCATTAATATAGGACTAGCTAGGACTAGTAGGGATATAGAGTAAAGTGTGTATAGTGTGCAAAGACCCACTGTGTAAGGATGCTATGTTGCCTCACTGATCAAATAAAGGATGGGACAAAATAAGGCTAATAGTATTAATAACAATACTTTTAGTAGTAACTATATTCCTTATCCTGCTATATGTTGGAAGTATACATTTAGTATATACACCCAAATACTCACCTATGAAAAGAAAAAAACATACATGTGTACATTTATAGATACACCAATGCCATAAGGCTCTATGGGGGTGACCAAGCTTGGTGATCTGATCTGAAATACATTAGAGCATTGCCTAGGCAACCATAACCTGGAACATCTAGTCTCCTTGGTGAAAGTCTTTTGGTCAAGGGCAATATTTGCACTTGCTCCAGTCATATTTCTATGCTAACGGAAGCTAAAATGACCATGTGTAATGTGACCAGCGTCACTTATAAACCCGCGAATAATTAACGCTCTCTCTCTAACACCATCTCTGAAGTGTGCGAGCCTCTTTTCGCTTACTGTTTTTTTCACCCTCATCGTTCGTGTCAGTAACATCTCCTGATCGTAGTGGGCAGTTCTTTTCCAGATAATAAAAAAACATATAATAAAAAAATTCAAATATGAAAAAGCTGGCAACAGTCCATTGAAATTCTTGGAGCCAAAAGCAGCTAAAGAGCTAGTTAAACTGGAACGTGTCATTGTGTCATAATATGCCATCCCTTTACCCACTTAGGGCAAGCAATACACAGCATTAAGATTTGTCTCCAGCTCCTCCTTTCATGCTATGTCCAGCCTAATCAGCCCCACATCTGTTGTCTCTACTGGTTTTGTGCAGGGTCTTTCCCCTTATGGATATGTGAGATGGTGCTTTGCCAGACTGAGACAATCAGCTGGTCGTCATTGGCTTATTACAGATTTCCTGCCACTCTGTCAGTAATATTAGGGGTTTTTTTTCAGGGCAGCAGTTGGTGATTTCAGGGGTTTCTAGACAGGAGGCACCCTGCTGTCAGACAGATTGTGTGTAATTACAATCCCCCAACTACATCCTTGTGTGTCAGGAAGAAACAGGAAGAGGGGGTTATATCTGCTAAAACCTATGGCTTGTGCACCGACTGTGCAATCAGAATGTGAAAACCGACTACCTTTATCTGACATTTAACTCTGTCCTTCAGCTTTCTGCAACTTTCATGTTGACGCAATTCAAGCTGTAATTTAATAATAATCTAACCGTCTCTCTTTTAAATATAAAAAAAACTCAGCCTCACAACTACAAATTATCATATGCGTCTTCTCCTGGTCAGGTGCGACATGCATAAGAGTATCACTTGCCTTATTACCATCTTGGCCTCACCATAGCAACCCCTCCTTCTCCCACACACACAGAGGTTCTTAAGCAGGCTTTTCATTCTATCCTTAGCCTCACCCCTCCTGTCTTCTCCTATCTCCTCAGTTCTCCTCTCTCCACCCACACCCCCTTCCTCCCTCCTCTTGTCCATCTGCCATTTTACCTTGAGAGCTGGAGAGTGGAATCAGGGAGTCTGGTCTATATGTCCACGAATGACTCGGAGATCGCTACCATACACACATTTGCACAAATACTGCAAACCAGTCTCCTGGTCTGACCAGATATCCGCAAATTTCTCTTCAGCGTTTCCAAACCTCTTTGGACCATGCTTCCTGAATATGTGAGTAGTGCAACTAATACATATAGCATGGAAAAAGTGGTTATTAATTAGTGAAAGCAGTCTTTATCTTGTTGTTTTACAACAATGGTAACTTGATAAGGATTATAAAATCATTCAAAAAGGATCTGCAGTTAAAATTGCTATAATAACGCTTTCATGGGAAAATAATAAATCTTCTTTTAAAATGCTGAAAAGGCTTAAACATACAATGCTGTTACCTGTTAATAGTTAGATTCAGTGTAATGTGTTAAAGGCTAATGTGTATGAGTCAGAGTTTTGTATTGGAAAAAAAAATTGGTGTGTTAGATATGAAGTGACCTGTCCATCGGGCAGTCCCTCCACAGCCTTACATTTAACAGATTAATTATTTTTTGGTGTGTTACTAAAAAATATTTTTTAAGAAAATTGGTCACAAAAATTAAGTATATGTAATTAAGAAAATTTGCTCAGTCTAAAAATAGCATTCGTGAAAATAGATGAGATTAAAGTGAAAGTGAAAATATTTCTTTATTCCAATTCTAAAATTTGATATATTGATTTCATTAAATTTCAAGTGGCAGTGACAAAGAAGCGGGTGGGATAATGAAACACTAACTGAATGTGTTTAAGTGTCTGAAAGCTCTAAGCTAACATTTGCTTGGATTAACTTACCGCTTTGTTGGAAAAACTTGCTTAGTGCACATGCACGTCAGCATAAGACCTTCCTTTAGTCCCACAGCATAAGCACTTTCCCACAGCTTCCGTGGTTGCTTTTAATGTTGCACATCAAAAGCAACTTTGTTGTCAATTTTAGAAAAATGCCAGAATAGGTTATGTGAAGTTGACTCAGTTTCAAGTGTAGAATAAACTTTACAGTCAGTTTTATTTGTGCTGTTCTACACTGAAAACCTGTTTAACGTGTGCCTAAATGTTGGGTAAACTGATAGAATTTTAAATATGTTTGATGTAATGTTATTAGGAAAGACTGAGCTAAAGAGGCATTAAGAATCAGAGTGTCAACACTGATTTGGCCTCATGAGACTTAAAAGCCTGCTAAGCCTATCGAAAGGCATTACAGGAAAACAATCAAGAGGCACATTGTGAACACATGTACTGAGTAGAAAAAGTGATATTTGTCTCGATGCTGAAGGATTTAAGGGTTCCCACAGCAGGTCTTTCAACATACACATGATATGTGTTTATGGCTGTTTGGTTTAAACTTCATGTGTTCTATAAGCTAATATATGTGACGACACAGACCTGAAACCAGTCAAAACTGAAAATGAAAAAGTAGTTATTTGTGTTCATCTATGTTCATCAATGTATTGTAAAACTAGAAAACAAAGCGAAATCTTTGTTTCCTATATTATGTAAGCTGATTTATGATGCTTTTCCAGAAGCAGGGCAGAAACTTTTTACGTCTGTTCCAAACAGGATTTCTATATGCGTCCTAGGCCAAGCTAATAAAAATAGCTCCCTGTGTGAAGCTCTGTCTTTAACATCCATGTAAATTTAGCATTTAGCTGCAGTTTGTCCTGTTAATTTACATTAAAGTATGTGGCTAGTTTTTGTTGCTGTGATAGGATTTGGTGTTTTTAATTAAAAAAAAAAAATGAAACTGATCAATGATCCTGTGTTTCTGTTAGTATTTTTTTATTTTAGTGGGGGGTTGTGAGAAAAAAACCCATTGCACTGAACATTTAGAGAGAATCCACTTTATCTGGAAATATTTACCAGTTTTGAACTTTTTGCTTGTTTAAACAGCAGAAAACAACACATTTACCTCAGTAGGTAAAAAAAAATAAAATAAAGCGCCATCTTATTATTAGAATTTAGTTGCAAATGATACAGAAGGTTTTTCTCTGAACAAAAAGTGAAACACCCACCAATGTCAGCTAGTCCTTTCAGCGGATGTCCTGTCCTAAATCCTCCATTAAACATCCTGATTAAGACTTGCTCTTCTTGTGAGTGTGATTAGCACGCATGGGACCAATAAATAGTAACCTGCAGTAAACTACGACAGATAAAACTAGTCTTTTGAAAAACACAAACATGTTCTTATCTTTGTGTGTTTCCCAGGTGTATGTGAGACCACAGCATGCATTCGGTCCAGACAGGGCTGTGGAACCCCCGGCCCCCATTTAAGCATGCTTTCCCCATCCCTGCCCCGCCCCCTTCCAACTCTCACCCCGCTCACGTGACCTCAACCACACCAGCCAAGCGGATCACGTTCTACAAAAGTGGTGACAGCCAGTTTGGAGGCGTCAGGATGGCCATCCACAAGCGCAGCTTCAAATGCTTTGACGCCCTGCTGGACGACCTTTCTCAAAAGGTTAGACGAACTATAGTAGAGACTTCTTTTGAAGCTGAACGCTTAGTCAAACATTAGGCCTGGGGGGGGCAGAATTGAAGAGTATGGACAGCTTTGGAAAATGTGAAGCAGGATATAAATGTATAAATGTTAGATGTATTTTTATAAGTTTTGCTGCATTTCCTGCTGATAAAGACCTCCCTCGTGGCCATCCGTACTACACAAAAGTAATATCACAGTGTAAAAAACAAAACAATGCTTTATGATTACAGGACAGTCTGGGCAATGAACTATCACAAACTTTTCAGTAATTTTATAGGTTTATGATGTAGTTTCACTCATCTGGTCTACTAAGGTCTAAGTGGGCTGCATGTGGCTTTGACTTCCCTGATGCAGGTCTTTTCACTTTTCACTTTGGTATCAGCAATAACAGTGAACATCTTAACATTTACTCTAATCAAAGGTTAGGGTTGGATTTTGCTTATCCACATGATCATTAAGCAATTTTTTAGGAACAGAGTTAATCCTATATATTTTGTCATTACATTTGTTTTTCTTTCATTTATTTAAATGTTACAAACAAGTGAAAATAATACAAAATCGAGTGGATATTACCGAACACTAGATGTGTCATCACTGACCTGGTGGATGTGTGTGGCTAAAACGGTGCTTGTCCTGATCAGCAGTGCTTTATACAATGTAGGGAGCACAATATATAGATAGACGGATAGAAAGATGCATTTGATATTTATGTACAATGTACAAATGTGTCCATGCACAGGTGCCGCTGCCATTTGGTGTGCGGACTGTGACCACCCCTCGTGGCACTCACACCATCAAACAACTGGAGCAGCTCCAGGATGGTGGCTGCTACCTCTGCTCTGACCGACGCCAGGCAAAGCCAGTAAACATGGAGCTGGTCAACAAACACTCAGGCATCTGGTACCATCACAACCGGAGGCCACATAGGCCTGAAACTTCATCTGCAACACCACCTGGCCATTTGCATATGCCTTACAGACAGCGACGGATCTTGCTGGTGAAGAACAGCGAACCGGGGATGAGGAGGAGCGTGATCCTGAGCAGAAGGACAGCCAGGAGCCTGAGAGCTTTTCTAGATGAGGTGTCCGAAGTGATGCAGTTTCATGTCCGCAAGATCTACACTGTAGAGGGACGCAGGGTAAAAAGTTATATCTATTTGAATGTGCATAGGAGAACTTTGCAAAGGTTGCTCATTTTAGTGAAAACTGTTGACTCTGGTGAATTTTTTTCTAGATTGACAGCATTCAGACCCTGATGACTTGTCCGGGTGTGCTGGTGTGTGTTGGCCGGGAAGCCTTCAGCCCCTTGCTGATAAACTTTATTAGGAAAAGTTCAGAAGAAAAACTTCCAGGTCTGGGCCCCCGGACTCCTGGAAATGGGGCACGATCCCCTGCTACTCAAGGGGTAAGGTCCCCACCTCATGGAGCTCAATCCAGAGCCAGTGAGTACAGCGAAGGACATGAAAGCAAGAAAAGTGGTGAGTTTTTTTGACAGGTGGGCAAGTTAACAATAGACATAGAAGTTTTAAAAGGTACAAGAGAAACAGGGAACAAATACTGTTAAATATTGTACTTTTCTCTTTGCTTTCAGTTAACTTTGGTCTGGAAACCAAAAAGAGCATCATTCACCCTCGTTCTGATTCCTCAAACCGCTCGGCCCGTTTCTCTTTTTCCTCTGAAAAATCATATGGCAATGGTGTCACCGCATGCCCCCAGGGAAAGCCAGCCATTATGAATGATGACATTGAAAAGCGTGTTCTGGTAAATAAAGATGGCAGCCTCTCGGTGGAGATGAGGGTGCGTTTTCGCCTCCAGAATGACGAAACCCTCCAGTGGTCCACTCAAATTAAAAAATCCCCATCTCTGAGCAATGAATGTTGCCCTCTAAGTCAGGCTCAGCCTCATTATCTCCAGCAGGGCCAGTCAGAAAGTTGTTCTGACCCTGATTCAACATCCTTTGATCAGGACGGTGTGGACTATTCCAGCCAGCCGCTGCAGTTGGAAAGGAACCACTGCCCCTGTTGCCACCAGAGACATGAACAGCCGTACGACTTATGGGAAAACCCTGCACACAGCCATAAATCAGTTCCCGTTCCACCCCCACATGCATCCAGCCACACCCACAGTATGATGAGACATACGCACTCTTCTAGCTCTTCCTCATCGTGCAATTCAAGAAGGGTGGTGCGCTGCAGAGCACGGCTCTCCAGCTGCGGGGGTGGCTCGGGTTCTGAGCAGAGCCAAATGGTCCAAGAGGAAATGTGTGTAACCGAGCAGGTTGAGCATAGATTAGAGGTAGAGCAGGATGGAGACACCCATATTGAAGTACACCAGGTGAGCCGGTGCTGCAGTCAAACCGAAGTGGTTGTCTCAGACAGTAACCTTCAACCGTTCAGCAGAAAGTCAGCTGAGGACGAAGAAGATCGCCCGCCATCAGCAGTCAGCAGCTCCTCACATGTCCTTCGCTCATTGAAAGAAGATGAAGATGATGAGGATGATGACCTGCCACCAAGCATCTCGCGGTGTTGCCATAGCAATGAACCATCCCCAACCCCTGAAACTCAACTGCACGAAAAGCCAACAAACGACGTCTCAGACAATTCTTTCCACTCTACCAAACACAAGGAGCAGGAAGAGCTAGGAAGCAGGGCAGTGTCGGCAGCCTCATCATGTCTCTGTGGAGAAGCTGCCACATGCTCAGCTGATCCAAACAAGGTGGATCAAGTCCCTTGCACCACATCTAAAATAAGCATAACAAGAATGCCAGACTCAGAGGAAGGAGGGGCCTGTGATGATGATGAGGAAGGGATAAAGAGGACTGTAAGTGGCTTGTCAGGTCACACAGGACTCTCAGCAAGCTCTCAGAAGTCAGCGACATCCAGCGTGTGTCCAAATTGCGGAGGCTGCAAACACAAGGTCGATTCTGTTTCCGGTGGCAGGGAATCACAGAGAACCAATGGTTCCAGGCAAGCCTCTCCCCTTCCCAACAGTGATGATGCTGCCTCAGACGTTTCTACCCAGTCCAACAAAACCAACCTCACCAATGGTG
This sequence comes from Hemichromis elongatus, assembly GCA_015108515.1. Lineage (NCBI taxonomy): Eukaryota > Metazoa > Chordata > Actinopteri > Cichliformes > Cichlidae > Hemichromis > Hemichromis elongatus. The sequence continues at coordinate 19,857 of VUQR01014093.1, read as the reverse complement.
GACGCCTCTCTGCCACATCAAATATCTTGGAAGGGAAAGTATCCAGTGCCATGTCTAGAACATCCAGTCCTCAGACAACACAGAAAGAGAAAGAACGGGCTTCCAGTGCTACTTCAGCTACAAGCCACAGGTCCAATAGATCACACAACTCTAGCTGTAAGTGCGGCACTGATATAAGTGCAAAAAAAGAGGACGAGAGAAGCTCCAGCGTACTGTCAAATCAGTCTGCAAAGTCTAAACAAATAAGTGAAGCTCCTGACATCACTTCAAGGGAGACAGCAGAGGGCGAGAACACTGTAGAAAGAGCAGTCAGCTCCTTGTCAGCTAAATCTTGTGTTTCAGTTGAGACTGATGCACCAGTCAAGTCTCGTAACTCCACCTGTCAGTCAGGAACTAAAGGCGCATCCCAAAGTGACAATCCAGCTGTAGAAGAGCATGACCCAAACAACAGAGTTCCCAGTTGCCTCTCTGTGATTTCAAACGTTTCTGCAAAGGCTGGAAAGGCTGAAAGACCTGAAAGTGCTAGATCAACAAACTCAAATATTTCTGTAAAGTCCAGCACATCTCAAAGGTCGACTTGCAGTAACTGTGTAAAAGCGACAAGAGTTGAAGCTACCATAAAGTTACCTGGAAAAGGAACAGAAACAGAGTTAGAGGAAAGACCAACAAGTGCAGTGTCATCAAAGTCCAACCTGTCTGCCAAGTCTATTAAATCCCATAAGTCCACTAAAGCCCCAGAGGCTGGGGGAGAGGAAGAAGAAAGAGCACCAAGTCAAATGTCTGGCACGTCAGTTAAATCGGAAAAGTCTGCTAAGTCTACAAAGTCATTCAGATCTAAATGTGATGGCAATGAAATGATGACATGTTCAAGCTCAAAGACAGCAGATGAAGCTGAAGTAAAAAAGAACAAACTTCAACAGGTAAATAACGAGAGGGCACCCAGTGCAGAGTCCTCCAAATCTCATAAATCTGACAGTAATCAAAACACAGAATCAGACTCCGAAATAGTACACAATACAGAAAACCAAGAAAAGGATGAGAAGCGAGCTGCTAGTATTTTATCCAATAAATCAGCTTCCTCTGCAAAGTCTCACAGTACAAAGATAGAGGGAGACGACATGGTGGATAGAGCCCCTAGTGCCAACTCCTCAATTCTGGGACTCCTCAAGTCCCAGAATTCAAATCACACAACTGAATCCCCAATTCCAAGTGAAACTATAGAAAATCAGGAGAGGGTGGAGAGTGTCATGTCTGCCAAGTCCAAATCTTCAGTTAGGTCCAACATTTCTCATAAATCAAATTCAAGTGCAAATGTTGTCACCATTAAAACGCCAGCGGTTGATGACGAGGAAAATGTGATGAATGCGAGAGCACCAAGTGCTGCATCAGGAAAATCAAATGTGTCATCTACAGTATCACAAAAGTCAAATTGTAATGGAAAAAATGATATTGCTATTATTGAAAAAGCAGACAGAGACAAAAAGGTAACAAATGAGAGGGCACCAAAAATTAAATCAAATGTTCAAACGCTCTCACCTAAGCGAACACATTCACCACGAATGCGCTCTCCTGACGTGTCAGCTGCATCCACCAAAAGTTCGACGTCTCCTGCGCAGCAGTTGCTGAATGGCTCTGATGCTGGAGGCACAAGAGGGCCCAGTGTCTTGTCAGTTCAGTCCGTGAGCTCTGCTAAATCTGGCAAATCCAGATGCTGCTGTGGAGCTGCTTCAGAATTTGATGAGGCAAAGACAGAAAAGGAAAACAAGGATAAGGAGGTGAAGCTCGAGGTGAAGAATGAGGATGCTTCTGAGCGAGCAGCCAGCGCCCTGTCTTCAGGAGGCACAGACCAGCCTTTGAGTCAGAACTCAACAGAATCAGTCTCTCTTGGGTTACCTGAAGAAACATCTGACTTAGACAGTGGTAAGTCTAGTGTCTGTGTTCACAGAAATGCTGAGAGCAATGACAAAGGCCAAGCAAAGACATCAACTCCCAGTTTCCCCAAAAGCCCAGAGGTTTCGACCACAAAGGAGGACATGGAGATCACAGGGTCCACTGTGTCTCAAAAATCCAACAGTACTGGCAGGAAGAGTGCTTCAGCAGTGGATATCCCAAATATTGAAACTCCCTCAGGTGAAGAAAATAGATTGCAAAAGACAGAAAAAGCAGCAAGTACAATTTCAGTCAGAAGCGGCAGGCCTAACAAGTCTTCATGCAACTGTAAGTCTAAAGAAAAACATGCTAATGCTAGCTCGACCAAAGTTGGAAATGGCAGTAAAACAGAAATGATAAAATCTGCTCCAGTGACAAATGGTAGCAACGACAGGAACTCATCTGCAATGTCATCAACAAGTGCAAAAGTCCAGAATGAATCCTCTGCAAACGCAATAGCAAAAACAGTTCCTGGAAACTCAGAAAATAATGACACTGAAAATCAAGAAAACACCAGAGCAGCTAGTGAGGCCAAAGAGAAAGAAGACCCTGCATACAATAGGACAAACTCCTCCCAGAGTTCCAGTTGCCTCAGGGCTGAGTCGGCAGCTTTAGCTTCAGATCAGAATAAAGAAAATGATCAGGTCGAATGTAAGTCCAAATTTAGCACAGGGAGCGATCGTGGTAGTGTCAAAATGGCCAGCTCTCTGAAGCCCTCAAGCCCCTGTCCCTTACACAGCAAAGTAGAGACATGTAGTGAAAGCACTTTGTCTCAGTCTCTGTCTGCTGCTGATTTGCTAAAGGAAACAATGGCTGCAGCACGCCCGTGCAGCCAACAATCTAAAGCCAGTAAGTCCAGTGACAAGACCAGGAGCAAGAAAAGTGAAATGTGTCAAAGAAGCAGAGATGAACTGACACCTGCCTGTTTGCCCAACACATCACCCAGTGAGGTTGTTAGTGACTGGCTGCGAAGTATTCCTGCTAACAGCAGCATGCTAGCACTTGGCGATGAGTTTAGTGAGGAAGAGCTGAGGGCAAAGGAAATGGAAGAGATACCTGGAGGAGAGATAGCACAGGAGAGTCCTGAAGGTGAGATGATAGAAGTGGAGGAAAAAGGTGAACCCAAAGAGCATGAAGAGAAAGAAGATGAAGCTAAATGTGAGATAGCACAGGATGAGAAGGGATCCGATCCGACTTCAGGAGATGCAGGGGGGACTTCTGGTCGCCCTAGTGCTCTACTATTACAAAGTGAGGCTCTGCCTAAAAGCTGGCAGTCTTCTGCAGCTGTGATGAAAGTTCTTCTAAGCTCTTCTCTGGGTCGATGTAGGAGTATGCCCGAGGTAAGCCAATTACTTTTTTTTGTGACAAAACACATATTCTGCTTTACAGAGCTAAACAGAAAGTTCAAATCTGCAGAGCTAACCGTGTGTGGCGATCCCTTGTGACTAAGAGAGCAACTAAAAGTACTTGACTTGTTAGCAAATGGACCATGTTCATAATCAATTTGACCCTACATAATAAACATGCAAATTTTCAAACATACAAGTTATTAGTTTTGGTTTAGATTTGCCAAATATGTGAAAATGAAATACTCTACATTCTCTGAATGTTTTCTTTTTGATTTTAGGTGTCTCCGGTTTATGGACGCCGACTTAGCACATCAGCCAGGGGTCTTTTGGACTGTTTGGCCCAGCTCCAGCTCATTGAGCCTGCAGTGGGCCCTGGCTGTGAACGACAGAAGGGTTGCAGCCAGCAGTATGAGGATATCATGGACATCCTTCATTCCCTCTGGCTCACTGAGCCTGGGAACATTGAAGCCAAGGAGGCAAAGGAGAACAAGAACAGTAGCCCAGAGCAGGTGACACCACCAAGGTCCTCATCTGGGGTGGATATGAGCAGCGGCTCTGCAGGTTCGGGGAAGGAAAATGGCAATCAAGGAGGAGATGAGACACCTCCAAAAAATAGAGAATCTCTACATGCACATGAGGTAGCAGAGAACATTGTAGAAAAGGAGGAAGAGGGAAATGTAATAGCAGGAGATACAGAAATTGAGAAAGAACACAAGGAAACATTTACAGATCAAGCTAAGGCAGACACAGCAGAGGAACCAGTGCAAAGTGAGGAAGCTCCTCAAATAAGCGAAAGCTCAAAACCATCAGAGTCATCAGACAAGAACTCTGCCAAAGACGGTTCCAAATCTCCAACCGATAATGAGCGCGAAACTCTGGAAGAGTCTAGCACAGGCACACCCCCGACTGTCCTGCGAGCACCTTTAGCCAAAAGACCATCCCAAGACCCTGACCCGGTGTGGGTACTTCACCTTCTGAAGAAGCTTGAAAAACAGTTTATGGACCACTACGTTAATGCAATGGCAGAGTTCAAAGTTCGATGGGACCTGGATGATAGTCTCATCCTGGACACCATGATCTGCGAGCTGAGGGATGAGGTGAGCCGACGCATCCAGAGTAGTATCGAACGTGAAATGAGGAAGATTCAGGGTCGAGCAGGAAGAGGCGGTAGGTCACCTCGGCCGCCACAGGGAACACATCTCTCCAGAGAGTCCACTACGACAGAGAAGAGACGTCAGATGTTAAAGGTAAATCTACCACAAAATGTCTTTATAGAAGAAGATACTGCTTGAATGACATTCATAGTTGGATTTTATTTTTTTGTTTGTTTATCTTTTTAGATTATGAAGAAACAGTCAGTGAAGACCGGCGATTCCCTCAGCGACGGAGAGATGACGGGGGAGTTCAGCGACCAGCGAAGTGACGACGAGTACTGTCCCTGTGAAGCTTGTGTTCGCAAGAAAATGGCTGCACGGCCTTTCAAAATGAATCCGCTCGCAGCTGAAGCACCAGTGATTAAGGACTTCGACCTACTTAAAATACTTCAGCTGAAGAAAAGCCCAGCCCCTGCAGCCGTGCCGCAGCCTGCAGTAGTGGACGACGAAAGCCAGGCGACTGTAGATGACGATGGGAGGAATTTAGACGTGGTCCAGGAGGAAGAGGAAGAAGATGAAACCAAAGAGGATATCAGAGCTGTTGTTGTTTTAGAGGAAACGATTGCAGAGGAAGATGAAGAGGCTGAAAAAGAAAACGATGACGGTAAAGCAAGGGAAGAAGAGGAGACAGGAGATGAACAGGAGGAAAATGAGGAAAGCGGTGCAACCAAAGAGGAGCAGGAGGAGGAAGGAACAAGCGGTGAGGAAGTTAGAGAAGATGAGACATCAGAAACTGGAGAGGATGATGAAGAATGTCAGTGTAAGTGTGCCAGAAACGAGGAGGAGAGTGACCAAGAGGAGGAGGGAGAGGAGCAAACAGGGGAGGATGAAGAAGACACGGGAGAAGATGAAACAGAGGAAAATGAGGGAGACACGGGAGGTGGCGAAGAAGAGGAGACAAGCGATCAAGACACCGTAAAAGAGGCATCAGTGGGCAAAGGAGAAACCCCAGAAAATGAAGAGAGTGATGAGAGAGTAGACGATAAAGAAAAAAACACAGATGGTGAAAGTGAGGAAGTGGAGGACGATAGTTCCGCAGAAACTACAGAAAATGAGAAGTCGACGTTCTCGAAGGAGGTCCCAGAGAGGGACATCAGTGCGTCTGCAGAGGGTGAGTCGAGTGAGGAACAGGAAGGGGAGGCATCTGAAGAGGAAAGAACCTCGCCACAGGTAAATGTGAAGCATGTTTTTACTGAAGTTTATTCAGTAATTATTCTGTATAACACAAAGGATAGCATTGTCTCTAAGGTTTTTTTTTCTTCTTTCAAACAGGCACTTTCATGTTAGTAAAAAAGCACTGCACTCATGGAAGTTTAACCGCACTGATTAAATGTGTCAAATAGGCCAACAAACATGATCACTCATGTTTACAGACTGACTTTGCGGCTTAATTTTGACTCCCCTTTAGTGCCATGCAGTACCACCGATTTTGGTATCAGTCCAATACAAGTGATTACAGGTTCAGTGTTGCCAGTACTGATTCTTTTAACCCAGGGGTGTTCAGTCCCAGTCCTCGAGAGCTACCGTCCTGCAGCTTTTAGATGCATCCCTGCTCCAACACAGCTGAATCAAACGGTTTGATTACCTCATCAGCATGCCATCAAGTTTGGCAAAGGCCTGATGACAAGCCATTCATTTGGTTCAGGTGTGTCGGAACAAGGATGCATCTAAAAGCTGCAGGACGGTAGCTCTGGAGGACTGGGACTGAGCACCCCTGCTTTAACCTATATAGTGAGCAGTGCATCATGATTTACAAGATGAACAATGATTAATTTGTAAATTGTGAACACTGGATCACTGTGATTTTTACTTTAAAAAGGAATTAGTTAAACAAAACACACTTTTCAGCCTTTCATGTATTTTAAAACTGGGTTTTTAGAGACTTGGAATGTGAATTTGCCTGTTTTAGGGCCACGTACTAAACTTAGAAGTATCGATCATATCATGCTAATGTCAAACTAAATGGAATACCAGGGCTGGCATCAAAGCTTAGATATCAACATTTGGATGGATCCACCCACCTCTGCTTGCCTGACATGATGTAGTGAGGCAAACACCCAGGTTTTACTATTTATTAATTTTAGGGCTGTCAGCATTGATCGCGTTTAAATGGTGTTAACACAAAACCTGCGTTAACGCGGCAAATCTCCGATAACAAGTTACCGCGGATCACCCTTTGTGTGGGGCTGGATGGCGCTAACTCGATTAACGCGCTAGCGCCATGCAGCCCCTTCTGATACTTTTTTATCCTGTGTTTTAAAAGCTCTTGTAAAGAATAGACAAGCGTCCTAACAAAAATATTTGATGGTAATACAAATACAAACCAGTATTATCAGCATGACAGTGATGTAAAATGTTCAAGTCTTTTGACTTGATTCAATTTCACTTCAATTCTTTTTTTAATGTTTAGTAACGTGATGACATCGGCCTCTCATCTTATTCTGGAAATATTAAATAACGCACACTGTTTTGTTAAGTTACTGTTTTAACTGCATCCATGTGTCATGTTAAATCAACTGCTTGAAAACATTTCTCAAGCAATCTTGATTGGGATGTCAGAAATGTCATGGGCAGCTACAATAATGGAAAAGATACATGGTGGATGCACATTCTGTTAAAAAAACAACCCACGGTACCATACCACGCCTGTGTACCATTTTAGAACAATACCTATGTGTGATGTTAAGAGAAAAAAGGCAGCTGGAAATTTGTCCTAGCAGATGTCAAATAGTCAGAGGTGAGAAGAAGGCAAGCAGAGTGCGATTATTTTCCCCTGACTGTTTACCCATGACAGAGTGATTCAAGCGGAGGGGTTAATAACTTGGCGTGACCTCAGATCAACACTGACAGACTACATTGAGTCTCTTTTAGTTCCCCATTCTACAGTTAAACATCTTTCAAAGAGATAAAAAACAGTGATTAGATGACTGCAGTATTGTGTAATTCTCCATAACGAAGTCAGTGTTATAATTTGCATTCATTTATTCCTTATGAACCGTTTTCGTCCCTAGAGATGAAAACAGCATATGGATAATTGGAAGTAGTATAGACATCAAATAGGCCTAAATTGAAAGGAGAATGCACAGTAGTGGCTTTGACGCTACAAAAGTTGTTTCGTGGCAGAATGATAGCTACAGAGTTCGATATAGTCCTGGGTGAAACACTACTGTCTTTGTAATCTAAACAATAATGAGAAATAATGAGAAAAGAGGCATGTTCTCTATTCACTAGCTATTTATCTATTCACAACAGTTGGTCTCTTTGAATGGAACAAGTCAAGCCCTTATACTACAGAGTAAGCCCGTCACCTAAATAGTGTGTTTTATGTTTGTAGCTGTTACATTATTGCTACTACAGAAGAATTAAACAGAGGTGCAAATTAGGAACTGGACTAGAACAAGATCTTCAGTAGTAGGAAAAAACCCAAGGACTCCTTTGGAAAATATAAAGATCCAAAATTCAATTTCAAAATACTTTAATTCTGAGAATTCACATTATGCCTGCGATTTTAAGAATCCCCTACAAATGGCAGGTAAATGGTTACAAGGTTGTTAGGTTTTGTTAGGTACATGCGTTTTGTTGCGTACATGCGGTTGTACCCTTCGCTTTATAAAAAAGACAGTATGTAACAAGAAAAAAGAAATGACTTCCCACTTCACGCAATCCTTTTTTTAATTATTGGAAAACATATTTTTGCAGATCCAGACATGAAACACACTACTAGAGGAGTTTAACCCCAAAAGAGTCTTCAGAAAATCCTTCTGCGGTCCCAAAACCAGCAGCTTCCAAGAAGTTGGCAGGGAAGAGGTTGGCATGCATACGTGACTGAAAAACAGAATGAAGGAAGTACAGCACTACACAGCACTACACAGCTTCAGAAGTCATCAAATAGGTAGAGCCACTGCTCAATGCATGATCGTGTTGAAGCAGCAGGTTATTTTGTTGTTTTAAAAAGATATGTTTTAATTACCTTTTTTTAATGGAATGGATAAATCAATTATATTATTATTATTCATTGGTTTAACACACACACAAAGAGATTTACATTAAGTGCACTAGTGTCTCCCCTTGCTGTGTAAGGGTTTAAGTCTGCCCTGCAGAAAGACCACAATCCAGCTGATTTTGTTTTTTTTGTTTTATCACAAAAAAAATCATCTCTTGCAGATAACTTCAACAGCTCTCATCTCTCCTGTTTTTCCCCCACTCAGTTGGATTATGTGCATATGGTTTTAAGTATCGGTTAATTAAATATGGCCTTATAAAACTAGATAAACTAACTCATAGCAGAGAAAAAATAAAAACCAGCCAGTGTTATAGCCCGTGTTCACATTCTCTCCATGTTCTTAAATCAGACACCTGGATGATGTTAAGTGGTGAAGTTTGTTGTGTACTTATAAAGCTTTGATAGCAGAGTGGCCTTTTGGGACATGCAATTGCACTTGTGCTTGCATGTCTACCACTAGATCTCATACCAGTTTAAAAGCCACTTTACTGAGCTGCAGGGCAGAAACACAGCCTCCAGACTGCAACCAAAACTGCCTTTTATTTTGAGAGTGCGCCACTTAAGGTCATATATATAAATGCCTACAGTTTGGTTTTTTTGAGAGTTATGCTTGCCATGTGTTATGGTAGCTGCCACAGCCACTGGTCTAAATAACAGGGATTTATCCTTCGTAAAGTGGAAAAACTCAAATAGGTTTGCCCCTAAAAAATTAAGCTAAAGAGCTAAATTAAGAGGAAAATTATCCTGCTGGCTATGAAAATAGGAAATGTAAGAAGATTTCCAGCAACATGTAATCGATGAAAATATAATGAAGAGTCAGGGGTTCATAACGCTGCAGCAGAGACCTAGTAAAAGTTAACTCACGTGCAACTGTCAAATAAATGTAAAGAAATACTGAGACACTAGGAGGATTACTAGGAGAAGGGACTGTCTCAACACGATATCGACAGGACACAAGTAGTATGTTAGCTTTAGTTAGCTTTGGGCTGAGCTGATATGCTAATTGATCATAGGGCACAATGTTAAAAGGTCATTCGGGTAAATACTTGATTGGAAATATACAAAAATAATATATTTTTATTTTTCATTAAATTAAAGGAGTGGTTCCACAATGCGGTGGTTTACACAAATCCATTTGAGGTTACATCAGGAGGGTCATTCAGTGTTTTCACACTGAATGACATTTGAGAGCAGTTTGACTGGGGAGCGATCTTCTGGTTAGTTGCCATTGACTTTCAAATAGTATTTTTGTCTTAAGTGCCCACCTCTACTATGTACACACCACAAGTGGAAGAAGCAGTGAGCCAATTTGTACTAAGAAAATAAAGTTTTTTAGTATTTCATAAAGGCTTTATCATTTTGCCAAAGACATTTCCGCTGTGTGAACCATTTGAACAGTTGACAGACCCACGGAGCCTGTGGTGGTTTATCTCCTGCCAGTTGATGTGAAAGAGCCTGCAATTCTATTTGCCTACTTGCATGCACCAGTAATTACAACATGATTGATTTGTTATTTCAGCATGTTCCCTCTGCTCTCTTATCTACCCTCTGTATATATCACTAATTTTTAAACTTTCTACTTTTACAAACCTAAATGTCTCGGCTTGTTTCTTCTCCTCTCTTGCTGATTTGCCATTCATACTAAGGTTTGAAATGAGAGCTGAAATTTTCATAGATGCATTTCGCACAATAAATCAAGCTCGTCTGTGAAACAAAGCATCGCCTAACAAATTCCCCTGGGTGTACAAATTGCCAAGAGGAGATATGTTCAGTTGTCATTTGTGTTTAATCTCTACTCCAGAAACTCTCAAGTAGATATTAAACTCCATAAGGAGTAGATAGGTAAAAAAAAAAAATAAAATTATATATATATATATATATATATACATATTTATAAGAGAGCTAAAGTTATGGATTTTCCCCATTGTTCAGATCTGTTTGTTTATGAGCATTTACAACACATCACACATCTCTTTTACCAAATAAAGAGAATATATATTTATTTCCTAATCCCTTGGGGGAGGCCTCCAGACTCTGCTTTAATGAGTACCACACTTATTGATAGAATATTGTTTAACTGCGCATGCTTGCCATAATTAAGAGGGTGAGACTTATTCATTCCACCCCAGAGCGAATAACCACAACTTTAATTTAAGAAATAACAAAAATGCTTCATTTCACAATTGCTTGCATTTGATGCCTCATATTTCTAATTAATGAGATGAGGAAAAGAGACTTTTGATGAGGCTTGCATGCGAGTGTCTAAGGCTCATGTGTGGACACAAGTTATCTCTCAGAAGGCGACAGCCTTGAGGTGAGTAATCACCTCCAGGGATATTCTATGAGAATGGCCTTCTTAAAGCCATTAATTAAGCCTCATCTCTCACTGCCCTTACCTCAAGGTAGGTCACCAGAGCCTCCCCCTAACCCTTTGTCTTTGCATCACCCTTTTTGCCCCTTCTGCCTGGCCTTGCTTCACTGGCCTCTTATCCCCCTCTTCTCTTTATCCATGGGTCTTGTTTGGCTGTAGGCTATCTGGGTTGCCCAAGAGTTGCAGCTCTATTCTCAGTGACAAGTCCTTGTGGCTACTACAGCAAAATAGAACAGCAAGCTCGAGGTGCACATGCTCACGCATCAAATAATAATAATAATAAAAATTTTAAAAAAGATTGTTCAGGTTAAAAAAAAAAGCCTGTATGAACCAATGAGTGAATTGAACACAGAATGGAAAAATACTCAATGAAAAATAGAAACATTAAATTACAATTAATTACAACCATATATTAACATAAGCATTTATTTTATGACAGATGTATTGATTTTCACTTTACATGTGTGAGTATATAAATAAAATTTTTTTTTAAAAAAATCTGCATGAAGCACAGATGCTGCATATTAAATTCATCCATGCTCACAAAATACTTACAAAAAATTGTATTATTTGAAAAAAAATTTTTATTTATATACTCACCCATGTAAAGTAAAAATCAATAAATCTGTCATAAAATAAATGCTTATGTTAATAAATGGTTGTAATTTAATGTTTCTATTTTTCGTATTTTTCTTCACTCTTTTCAGTTTCCCTAAATCTGTTTCTATAGTATCTGAAAACTTCCAACACTGAAACTAAAAATATTTAAGCAACTAAAAAATAATAAATGCTAGGTTAGAGGGGGCTCATTAGTATAGGTAACATAAAGCATAAATGGTTGCATCCAGGGTGCATCTATCCTTGATCCTCACTCCTTAGTTTTTCTCAGAATCTCTCACTCAACAGTGATATACAAGCAGTGCTAACATGTGATCGCGGCTCCCCACTAACGTTTCCATATATCTAAAACGTAGATTTATTTCATATATAGGTAGCATCCAATACTTCTTCCATTACACCACGTAATTTTAATATAAAACATAGAGTAAAAAAAAGGTCTGTGAGCTTTCTTTATTTGTTTTCCTCACCTTTTCTCATAGGTTCATATGTAAAATCTAGAATGATCAAATGTAAATACACACACAAATAAACCTTGTCCCCTTACACGGTTCACTTAATCCCATCTACTCCATATGCACCGTAACTCAGAGCTGCATGCCTACCAGGAAGAATAATTTATGTCCCACTGTATCTGCCAAACAGTTGCATGGCTATATGACTGGAACAGCTCATTGCTCAGGTACAGAAAGAGAAATGCAAAATAAAAATCCATGATAACAGTAATTAGCAAGGAAACTGAATATATAAGTAATATTAACAAACACACCTCTTTATTAGTATTTTTTAGTATTATCGCAATATGTGATTCTGTTATTGCTGTGTTCTGAAGAAAAGGCACATATAATGTGGGCTCCATTTGCAAGGCACAAATTAAACTATTCAGTGAGGCTTCTGACAAAGTGCTACTAAAGGACATTCTGGGAGCCATTCGGTCTGCCGTGTCTCATAATGTTTTATAAAAGGATAAGCTCGGTATTCTGAAAACACGTGGATTAACACAAACCTTATCGAACAACATTTTAGGTTTATATAAAGCAACGTTGTGCATATACATACACCAGACGTGGCTGTCACATTAAATTTATAGTGAAAATCAGGAAACCTAATATAAAATCAGTTATTAAGGAAACACACTATGTTTCCATGCTGCTGACTCTGCCCTTAAACCAGTAGATGCCTTGAAGGGTTTTTCGAGCTGACTGAACACTGCTGTGATGAAAAGGCTACATGTCAACACTGGAATCCAAGAGGCACCTTCACACCTATGTTAGTATTTGTAAGACTTTGCTGCCAAGGTATGTAACATGCTTAGCTGAATTCAAAGCTCTAAGGATGACACCACATCACAGCATTTGTTGGGTCGCTATCTGCGTTTATTGACACATATTTGAATTTATGCAAAGTTGACACCTACAGTGTACATCTTGCACACGGAGGAAAGACTTTAAAGCGAGAAACCCAATTGCTGCATTGTTTTATCTGCTCTCATCTTTTATTGATTTATTTATATATGCTGTGTAACTTACCTGCTTGTCAGTGTGTGTATGCCTCTTACCACTGTCTCACACGACTGCACTGTCTTATATTCAGTCTTTCTGAAGTCTAATTAATTTGTTCTTTTGTCCATCTATTTTTTTAGCATATATAACTTTTTGGTTTGTTATTCAAGAAAAATGCTTACCCGATCAACACTACATGATAACGATTCCTTTAAAGCAATGATCTCCAAAGCTTGCATGAGAAATGATTCCGACTTCCAAACATTCCCTAGAGCTGTTGACCCAGTGTGAAACTTTAACCTTAAATTATGCCAGTTAAGGTTATACATTCTTATAAAATTAACTATTTAGTGGGGGTGTCTGCTCTCCACAAGTGGAAAATGTGTAAAATACCCAGTGGATTTTTCAGACCATAAAGCGCACCGGATTATAAGGAGCATTAAGTGAAACAAAACACTCAGATGAGACAAACTTTACTCAACTCATTCTTCTTGCTTCCTCCACTTCCAGAGTCTTCCTGTTTTGATAGTACTGGGTTAGACCCCCTTTTTCCTTTTACAACTGCCTTAATTCTTTATGGTGAACAATCAGCCTGGTCCTGGAAACATTCCTCGGAGA